>JAULBX010026275.1:0-50278 GCA_032358255.1 Heterotrichella gracilis
TGCTGGTAGCCGCCCTCAGGTGAAACACTGTTGAAGATGAGGGAGGGGGTGTCGTTGCGGCAGGCGCTCCAGCCACCGCCCACGGAACCGGGCCACTCGATGGCTGCTGTGCCGTTCCACATCTGGTACCGCCAGCCTTGAAGAGAGGGAGAAACGTGGTTGTGAGTTGCAGATTGCTGTGGGTTTGTAGTGCATGGCATGGCAAGGTACAAGATATAGGTTGGTGGGTGGCACTGGATGGGGCCTGTCAGGAAGCGATGGCCAACTGTCCTGTCCATGAGCAGGACAGCTTGTTCACATGTGTCATCAGCAAACCTGGCTCATGCACCAAGACCTTGTCTCACAGACTTTGCTCAAGCCTCCCTTACCTGTTGACTGGTAGTTTTTGAGGTTCTTGGTGTTCCAGTCCTTGCTCAGCACGCAGCCCTGCACCTTGCCAGCAGAGCCCCAGTTGACGAAGCCAAGGGTGAGCTCTGCACTCTTGACGGTTGCGCCTGCAGGTATGTACTTGTCCAGCCCCTTGAAGGAGACCAGGTAGCGGAAACTGGTGCCCGGGAGGGCCTGCTCCTGGACTATGAAGGAGTCACCAGAGCCTGTGTAGTAGCTGCCGCCGTTGAAGTTGTTGTAGGAGGCGATGTACTGGGTGTTGATGCCTGCAGCCAGGGAGTAAGCTGGGTCAGCACAGGGGGCGTGCCATGCATGGCCATGATATGGCAGGAAACAATGCGAGCGCTGTGCGTGCAGTTAAGGTTCATAGACAACACAATGAACGCTTCTGAAATAAGCAGTGATACGAGGGCTGCATAGCTCCCTCACCACCCACCCACCCACCACCCACCACCACCCACCCACCACCACCACCACTCACCTATGTCTGCTGAGCCGTTATAGGTAGATTGCTGGTTACTGTTGCTAGTGAGTGCCAGGCCCTGCTGGAAGATGATGGTCTTGTCTGCTACGCCATGCACGGTGCCGACGAGGCATAGCAATGCCAGGCCAAACCCGATGCTAGCCATGCCTAGTCGACCTGCTGCGACGCGAGTGTGCGCCATGGCGGTCGCCGCTGCTCCCCGTGGCTCCAAGCGTGCCCTTGATCAATGTAGGGAGTTGTTGCCCTCTATGTTTGCCGAGAAGCTCTGAACTACCATTGCACCATACAGGCAGAACTTCAGTCCCGCATGTAGTACAGGGTGTACAAAGACGCGGCCAAATCCACGTCAACCATGCGAAAGACTGGAGCCCCGCAAAGACCCACCAAATATGGAACATGGATAACAGTTATCAGCCTCAAGGCTGTCGCCCATACTAATTGCGGAAAGCGGGCTGCACTTGCGATTAGGAGGGTGCTACCTCCGTATTAAAAGGTCCCATGGGCGCCCTGTATCTTGCCCACAAATTGGGTACTACTGGTGCAATAGCTATGCATGCGCTTGCAACTTGTTGCCTGGGCCGTTTACAGAACTTGGGTCAACACGACACGATCCAGGGACCACGATTGCTGTGTGTGCAGTGGAGTGTGAGTGATGAACGTCTACTGCGGCTCGATACGTTCTCTAAGCCCTACTATCAGCATGAAGTTGACAAAGCGATATATGGCTGTGTTCTGAGCAAAAGCCAGGTGCTATACAACACTGCAAACACTATAGAGAGTGCCCTCGCATACCATAGCTTTGGGCATGCCAGGCCAAGTTTGAGTTGGCTCCGCTTTGAGTTGGCTCCGCGAGGGGTCTGCACTGCGACACAGGTAGGCACTTGTCTGTCGTAGATCACTGTGCTTTCACAAACATATGTTGCTCAACCCGTTGACGAGCTGCTCTATGTAAACCAGACTAAGCGTGCAACTTCGTATGCATCCCTCTCTCAGAATGACGACATGTCGCGACTTTTGTTTTACTTTAGAAGTTTTCTTTATTCACTTTTTACGACACCCTGCATCACATGGACCATGTGCAATCACACATCCGTGCCCGCCCTCGGATGTTGCAGCTACCGAGGACCGATAATTACGTCACTCTACACCCCAGCTTCGCACAGGGCAAGGGAGTGCCAGTTGGCAACAATGTCGCTTGGCCTGCACACAGAGGCCAAGGCCCTTGGCAAGGGCCTGCGTAGGACTGGGAGGCAGTCTACTGCCCACGACGCAAATGCCTGCAGTGGATGCTACCACCGCAGCGGCTGCACTTTGCAACTCGCTGACAACCCTGTGAAATCTTCAGCTAGTGGACAACGTATGACACAAGTTACAGGACATGTGCATGCCTAGGTGTAGGCACACTTGGGCATACAGAACACCAGCATCACCAGAACACCTCTACGCTGACGCACAGTCTCCCCGCGTTCACACTGACGCACAGTCTACCCGCGTCGCCGGCAGGCCTGATAACAGGATATGTGCCGTCGGCGAACCCCTCCTCACCACACCCCTCCCCTTCCTCCCTCCCCCATTCCCCCCCTTCCCCATCAACACAAGGGCGCCAGCACCTGCTGCAGCACATGGCGCACCAGCCCCACATGCCGCGCAGCCGCCACCACCGCACCCGCAGTGCCATCCACCGCCGGCAAGCCACACACATCCCCCTCCTGGGCGCCCGCAAGCACCTCCTGCTGCTGATCTGCAGGGAGGTGCAGCAGCTGAGCCAGCATGTCCCCATCCAGGGCAGTGACAACTGGAAGGAGCTGGTTGGCTGGCGCCCTGGGCAGCGCGCGGTAGGCGGCGTGCGGGTAGCCTGCAAGAGACACGTCCCTTTAGGGTTTAAAGTTTGGGGTTTAGGCTTTAGGGTGTGCGCACCAGATCCCCACAGCTAACAGCGTGCAGGTGCACTGAACATGCTACAACCTTGAACCCTATATAAGTGCAAATTGCACATTGTTGTCAGAGTGAGGCGCATCGCTGTCAATATGACCTTGAACATGCGAGGCCGCTGACAGGCCACAGCCCTTCCCCAGACCAACGCACACATCAGACACCCTGGCCCGTGTTCGTGGGCGGCGCACCTGACAGCGGGCACGTGAGTGGGTGCCTGGCCATGGCCCGCTCCACCACCCGCAGCAGGTTGAACTCCCGCTCCCCCACTTGGGAAAACGCCACCACCCTGCCTGGCAAAGTGCAGGTCACCAGGCCCCCGTCCTGGCAGGGCTGCGCATGTGGGGAACCCACGGGGCGCTGCTCCGCCAGGCGTAGCCCCGTTTCGTGCAGGTTGAAGCAGGCCGCGGTGAGCATGTTTTCCTCCGGGGACATGGTCTCGGGCTCTGGTGCCACCTTGTAGAAGCAGCCTGTGCAGCGGGGAGGGAGTTTGTTGGTATGATTAGGTGGCATGCAATGGAATGCAAGCGGGGAACGTAATGTGAATTAGCTGCTTACATGCATTGCAACATTACAGCCGCATTAGCATTTAATGTAGCATGATTTTTTTGGTGACATAATAGCACTAAAATATAAATCAATATAATATATATTAACAAAATGCTTGTACCGTGATGTTGGTAATATTTAACCAGCTCCAAGGCCAGCGCGCGAGGATATGCAAAGTCCCCAGGTATCCATGGCGTCCAGCCTCACCCCCGTCGCCACCCCACCATTGCACTCATTCGCACACACACATGCACCATAACCCATGACGCAGATTTAGCCCGCAACCCACTCCCAGCACACACCCCGCCCCCCTTGCGCACCCTGCATGTCGATCGCACACGCGGTGTCGTCGCCCGCCACGCAGTCTGTCACCAAGCGCGCATGCAAAGGGGCCCATTGGGATGGCTCACGCTAATTCCTCACCGCCATCCCCATCAACAGGAGGACCCCACTTCACCACATGATGGCCTACTATGCAGCATAATATGCACGATTCATGCCACATGATAGTACATTACACCCCCCCCTCCCGGCACCACCTCCCTTGCGCACCTTGCATGTCGATCGCGCACGCAGTGCCATCCCCCGCCACGCAGTCCGCCACCGCGCGCGCGTGCCGATCCGCGGCCACCACGTAAAAGTAGTCCCCGCGCGCCCACCCGTACAGCACCACCGACCCCTCATTGCCCACCGCCACCACGTCGGCGGTGGCGTGCAGGCGGCGCACAGGCTGGCGGTGGTTGTGCGTGGCCTTGCGCACCAGGCGCCCCTCCTGGAGCTCCATACCCACCAGGTGGTGCCCAGCCCCAGCCAGCAGGACCCCCGACCTACAGGCGGAGGGTACATCTTGTTAGAGATTTGGTTGCACATTGTAGAAGGTGTTTTCATACTTGCATCCCGCAATGGCGGGTTTTGATGAGTGGGGACCGATTGGGCCTTTACTATCCGTTGCTAATTTTGCCATCCGGCCGATCCAACTGCAGGGATACCCAAAGCATTTTGGGTATCACATTTTTTGGCAAGACAAAGGGTACCCATGTGGTCATCATTCCCAAACAAATGCCTCGCTCATGCAGCTAATGAGCATTGCAAATCACATGCATTCACTGACCTGAAGCTGCACACGCTGTACACAGGATGACCAAACTTGATTTGCGCCACGAGGGACAGCCGCCCTCCCCTCGTACTCGACCCTGCCTCCTCCCCTGCTGCGGGCGGGGGCTTTACCCCCACCGCCAGCACTAGCACGCGCCCCTGTCGAATCACCTCCTCGCTTCCTGCCTGGTTGACGGTCCTCCCCGTGGCGACCACCACATAATCCCCCTCGGGCTGCGCCCCCGCGTTTTTTGCCCCCTCGCTCCCCTTGGTGCCCACCTGAGGGGAAAAGCAGGTGTCGGAACAAGGATTACAGAGTTAAAAGTTACAGAGCCCGGGGAAACCCCAGGCAAGGGCTGCAGGTAAGCAGAACAAGAGGACACGTGAGTTGAAACAAGCAGATTCAGCGGTGCTAAAGCAGCACAAGCGCAAAACCTAGACCATAAACCTTAACAACTGGAGGCAGGCTGCACGCCGTGGTCACGCACAAACAGTGGACAAAGAGCTTTACACCCTAAACCCTGAACCCTAAACCCCAGAGCAGAACCCACCTCAGCCGTCACGTTGTTGTATGAGCGGTAGCCCAGCAGGCGGTGGAGTCGCATGAGCAGTCGCTGGCTCTCCTTGGCAGCCTCGTTGGCATTGCCCCCCTGCAGGTTGCGTATGCGCTCAACCACGTGGATGGTGGGGGAGCTGCTGGGCCCTTCACCATTTGCCTCCTCCCCTTCAGCGCCTGCAGCGCCAAAATGACTAAATAAATCGGCTGAAATGAAATAAAGCAACTATAAAACTCAAATTCAAAGTAGAAATATTTTCTATTTGAAATCACAATCATAAGTAAAAACTGGTTTGCTTATTACAGTGGATAATTTTATAAGCTTAAATGAATACTCAGCTTTCCTTGATCCAGCGCGATTTATAGGTAGAGCAGTCAACCAAGAGCAAGGCAGTGCCCTCCTCCCCACTCCCCCCCCCACCTGCAGCGCCGCTCAGCCCCCCCACGCCCCGCGCAGCAGCAGGCGCCGGCGCCCACAGGCACATGTCCATCACCACCTCCCCCTCATCCAGCTGAAAGGCGGACAGGGTGGCCCCGGTGCGCGGGTCCATGCAGCACAGCTGGGGGAGAAACCCTCGCGAGGGTGTGGAGGGTGCGCAGGCCACCACCAGCGTGGCGCTCTGGGGATGCACGCGCAGCTTCCCGGGGATGCGCCCTGGGATTGGGAGGGTGCGGGTGCGGTGCGAGGGCTCTGGCGCGAGGTCCAGGATCTGGAGGGCGCCTGTGTACAAGGGGAGGAAGTTTCAGGTAAGCCAAGGGGCACACGGACTGGGCCGGCTCAGCACGACCTCAGATGGCCCAAGGCCAGCAGATGGTGGAAGCAGTGCCAGGATAGGCTCTTGGATAGACCTGCTTGGCGCCGCGTGAGGCTGTCTGTTCTTCTGCCATGTTGCCGACACGATTGTACTCAACAACAAACACAAGGCCATGGCAGGAGTTGATCGGATTTGGCTTCTTGTTATTGCCTTTGTCATGCAAGCATGATGCAGATTCTCAATGAAATTGCAACATCGACAATTGACCCACCTGTGTCTGAGCAGCACACCAGGCAGCTGAAGAGCGCCCCAGCGGAGCCCTGCTCAGCCAGGACCTCAGATTGTGCAACATGGACACATGGTATATGGTAGACAGTGTCAGGTATACCTCTTCAACGTCTTACCTGCCTGCTCACCTTGGCAATGTTGCTGGAAGTCATATCCCAATGAATTTGCACCACCTTATGCCATGTGTCTCACTCACCGGGCGGTGCCAATTACAACCACTACCAAGGCCTTCTGGCTCTGCCATGTTGTAGCAGAGTAACCCAACAAACTGAACCCACCTGTGTCTGAGCAGCACACCAGGCAGCTGAACAGCGCCCCAGCGGAGCCCTGCTCAGCCAGTACCAGCGGCGCGCAGTGCTGGATGTGCGCCACGCTCACCGGGTGGTGCATCAGCCCGGCTGTGGCGGGCGAGAGCCTGATGCTGTTGACTCGGTCGGTGAGGGCCAGGTAGTGGTCGGACCAGGAGGGGGGGAGTGGGGTGAGGGTGAGAGGGGAGGAGCCAAGGGAGGCCCAGGAGTGGAGCTTGTAGGCGGGGGCCTGCGGGGGGTAGGCTTTGATGTGGGCGGTGGCTCGTAGGACAGGAGATCAGCATTTTGTGTCCAGCAATTGAAAAGAACCAATGGCAACAGCAACATTTATGGCCAGGCATGTGCAACGGGTACCTAATGTTTTTGTATTCTGTTTGCTGGGCACATTGCTGACACTACCCCAGTGGCAAAAAAAGAAAGAAAGAAAACGGCAAACACAACAGCATTGCAGCATGTCGCATACCAGCACCAATCCGCCGTCCATCTCTGTGAATCATAAATGTAATAACTTCTTATTATGATTATAATTGTACTTTGCGTACCGGTAGCGCGCCGCCCTCCAGCCCAGTGAAGTCCCACAGCAGGTGCAGCAGCTCGCCATCCCTGCTCCCCACCAGGCAATGCACCCTGCTCCCCTCCCCCCCCTGCACCTGCACCTGCAAGCTATGCGGGATGCACGTGCCACCCCCATGCGCGGCGACCCCAGGTGGGACCACACCGGGCTCACTCCCATTTTCACTTCCATTTTCACCCCCTCGCGGGACCCAGGTGTCCAGAATGGGTGCCCGCAGGCTGAGGAGTGACAGGCTGGCCAGGCGCTGCCACGTGGCACTGCCTGGCTGGCCAGCTGGGTCTGGTAGCAGCCAGAGTTGCAGGTTGGACTGGTAGCAGCCGGTGAAGCAGAGGGTGGCATTGCGGTGGGGCAGTGGGAATTGCTTCAAACAAGACACCTGCAGGGGTGCATGAGCGTAAATTAGGACACAAGCTCATTTGAGCTTTGCATATTTATCTTCCATTTCACCTAATGAGAGGGGGTGCATGCGCACAGTATTCTGTGTTTGGCATCATCAGGCAGCATGAGGCCTCATTAGGGGCCATAGAAATGACTGCTCATGCACACACATCAGCACCTGACCACACACATTAGCACCTGACCACGAGTTTTCAATTTCCGTTGACGCGAACAGCATTTGTTGCCTAAGACTTGACCAGTTAGGCTCACAGGATCTAGGGGCTCATACAGTACAAGAAGATGACTCATCCCTGACGACCATTCTGAAATAGCGCAGCGTAATGCTCATGTCCTTCTGCCCCATGCTTAATGGTGCAGCTTCATAGTGTATACCTGGGCATCCACTCCAGTGCTGGCCAGCAGCTGCAACCACCCCCGCACCCGCTGCCGCTTCAGCCCCCGTCCAGCCTCCTGATCGGTGCGAGACGATTGGGAAACGACTTGCAAGGCCACCAGTGTCCGGGAGGGCATGCAGCACACCACAATGAGCTGACCACACACATCTGCGCAGCTGATGCTGGCCCCATCAGCAGGGTACCAAACATCTTCTGGGCCACGGGGAAGCTGCAGCAGCAGCAGCAGCAGGGTGGGTGGAGGTCAGCGAACGATGTGGTCGCCAGGCCAGCCTTAGTGAGGGTAATGATTGCCATGAAGTCATGGTATTTAAATTGAAACTATCAAAGTATTATCAGATGACTTGGATTTTATCACATGGTGATCAAATGATAGATGATACCATTCATGGCAAACATGGACAGATTCGTGCTTTGATCTGGGACGGACATTGAGTAAGCTGACTGAGACTAATTGGATTCTAGTGCACACCTGGCTGGTTTCCATTGGCTCGTCATCTATTGAGGAGGTGGCAACAGCGTCAGCCATCTCCTCATCTGCGTCTTCAAAATCCGAGTCCCCCATCAGGTTCAATCGGCTGCTTTTGGATGATACCTCATCATCCCCAGGCTGGCCAGCCTCCAGGTGGCAAATGTGCACACAGTGGGGAGTCACCTGGAGTGACCAAAACACACTTATTCGCTTGGCCTAACCTTGACTCGGTAACAGCAGACAACCTCAAAAGAACCAATGTACTCGACATCAGCATGTGCTCCAGGTGGCAGATGTGCACACAGTGTGGAGCCACCTGCACTGTTCCAACACCACGCTCATTGAATTGCCTCATTCCTGACTCAGTGACAAGGAACAATTCAGAAACAACCAATGTAGTCGACATCATCAAGAGGCAAGTCAAGCAGGGTTTAGGATCCTGAAGGGTTGAAGGTTTAGGGTTTTAAAGTTTGGGTACCTGTGCCAGGAGATAGTCCTGGACAGTCCCCACTGCCAAGGTGGCATCATGAGCTTGGATCCCTATAGATTCTGTGGCATCCACCAGTGTAGTTCCTGCAAGATATTTTCATGTCACCCATCTTACCCGAGTACCAAGCATTTGCAAGTTCTGAGCATCTGCCTAACATTACCTATCCTCTAGCAGCCCCGCCTGCAAGCAGTGGCACTAGAAACGATGCACAATCTTACATCTATGTGCGGTGTGCGGTGCCCAATGCACTCGCACCACTGAATTGGCAATCTGCAATAATGACAGGGCACGCACTTCAGGTGTATGCGCCAAAGCAGCCTGTGCACTCGATGCACACAATTACCTGTTGACAGTGCTCTGGTACTATGCGAATATGAAAGGATGAGAAAAGAATGGAATGAATCCTGCAATGTTGCGGCAATGCTCCAGATTCCCGTGATTCCCCTTGGAAAATCTTCCTGCTCAAAAATGCAAGGTGCCATGCGCCCAGGATACAGTACTTGCACACTTCCATCAGCTCCATGCCCACAGGCAGCATAGATCTACATCCATAAGAGCACGTTTAGTTAGGGGAAAAAAAGTTTTGTAACAAAGCACAATAAGTTTTGGAGAACAGCACATCCAGGTCCTGAACAGCTGCAATTTCACTGTACACGAATTTATGTTCTTCATCAAAAAGGGCTGGTCACCTGGTTTTGGCCAAGTCCCTCCAAATCAGCACTGTCAAAGTCCCACAGCAGAGCCGAACTGGGCAATGTCTGGTGCACCTCATACGCTGATGGAAATACGTAGTGCTGTCCGCCAATGGAGGAAGGTGCCAAAACCTCTGCATTGCCCATCTCAGTGCAGTAGAGCAGCTGCTGGCCAGGCAATGGTTGCATGAAAACTGCTCCTCCCACCTGCACACAGCCATTCATGTTTTCATGAGTTTGTACGGCAATGGCAACATTCAACCAGCGGCAGCGGCACATACTAGGCAACCAACGTATGTGATCAAATCCGCCAAGCTTACCGTATGATACACGTTGTGCTTCATCTGCACCGACCATTGCTTCACCCGACATCTCATCCAAATAGTGCTGTTGACAGCCTGAACACCAACCCATGATCCATTTTGCGGTCCTGGTGTGGCGCCTGGCAGAGTCATAGTGACATGGTGCACGTTGCCAAAATCGGTGCTCAAGACCAAGCAGCCATGCTGTGTGATTTGCCCAGAATCCGTATTCTCTGGCTCAAAGGAGCTGCTCAGCCATGCAAAAGAGGCCATGCTCTCCTCGCTGCCAGCTTGTAAGATTGGAGAGCTCTCAGCTGCACAAAAAGTTTAGTTAAAATGAGAGGACAGCCGCCACTTTGCGTAGTGCCAGGCAAAAACATGATGCTAGCAGACATGTGACAAAAATAAAAATCTCCACAGCTGGTCACTTACCAGATTCTGCAGGGGAAACATTTGTGTCTACAGCTGACATGATGTCATCACCCATGCTGCCTGAATGTTGACCAGGATGCCTTACGGTACCAGTTGCGACAACCAGAGGGCCTTCAATTTCAGCATTCTCAGCAGTTTTGAGGCCTGCACAAGAAGCTCATCTTCAAAAACGTTACAAATAGAGGGAACGCAGTGGAATCAACCAATGGAAAGAACATATTTACAGTAACATAAGAAACTCACCCACGCGCTTGCAGTTGGACTGGACTGAATAATCCAAGGTACACCAATCCAGGAGGAGGAATGAGTTGTCGAAAATGACCGCCAACCCTACACAATGAGCAGCATCTCAGCACGGATGCATGCGTGGCAGAAAATGAACGCCCTTGGGAATTGTCACCCATCGTGCTGTGCCATCTTGCATGCAGACTTTGGGTGTTGAGGAACATATGCGGCCTATACAGCAGCAGCTTGTGCACAGAAGTACTATGAAGATAATTACTCAACACTACTGCAGTGCTGCTTGTACACTGGTTTCCCCACCAGACCCGCAGCCTGGTACTGCTGACACATGCTGTGGCGTGCCGCTGAGGCTCGCTGACCCATCCCCAACGCTCTCCAGTGGCAAGATGTAGCTGCACTGTGCTGCTGAGGTGGGGCTGCACGTGTACATGCGAATCTCGCTGCAGGTGCTGCCCTGGCGGTGCACCAGCACTGCGAGCTTCAGCATGGCCTCCCCTCCCCACCCCACTCCTGGAATATGCAAGGTGTCAAGTTCAATGGCAAACTGGTGCTGCTCATGCAACGCTGGTATGCAGCTGTCCGTGTTGAAAGAAATGCCCTTTATGTTCACCGGTAATACTTCTAAAGCTGTCCATGCAATGTATGTGTGGGTGACTTTCTCTAGGCATGCATGTTAAGGTACCTGTGCATGCTACCATCCCATTTGCTGGCCCTCAATTTGCACCCCAACTGTATGTCGATGCGATCATGCGTTTTTGATACCCTGACATTATTGAGCATACAGATGATCAGAAGAGTCTTGCGATAGTTCATGAGCACTGACCTTCACTTAGCCAGCACATGCTCCACACAGTCTCCTGCCAGCCCTCTGCCTGGCCTCTCGGGGTACTTTCTGTCCCCGCGGTGGTCTCAAATGCGTCTGGCTCGGCCCCAAAATGGCGCTGTTCGTGGTCGGGCTGCCTCCACAGAATGGCCAGCTTGCTGTGGTAGGCCGCCACTGCCACCGCCCTGCCCGATGGGTCAACTGCCAGCTGGCGGCCCAGCTCATGGCGCGTGAACCCTGCAGGGTTTAGGGTTTAGGGTTTACCCAGCCAGACAACGTGGGTGGGCCAAGTGTGTGGTATGTGGTAGCTTTGCGAGGACATCAAAGACATTATGTTCCGCACTTGAGGGTGAAACGGAATGCAGTGCAATGGAGTTGCAAGAGGGCTGGTGAATGAGGGACTGATGGGTTCAAGGCACTGGTTGCCTTGATGGCATCGGATAACAGTAGTGTCGAGCATACCTGGTGGCCATAGGCTCACCACCTGGGCGACTTGGAACCTTGCAGTGTCGTGGTTGTACAGCAATAGCGACAGGCTGTTGGAGTTGCATAGCAGCAACAACTGATCTAGGTGGGACCCCTGCAATGGAAAGGCAATTGTAACTGCACTATGAGCCTTCCGAGCCCTGACTAGAGTTTCTCTCTTGCAAATCGACAGCTAACCGTGGTAAGTACAGACGCATGTCAAGTAGAGCAGTGAGCAAGCAGTACAGCCGTTCTCGAGTGGCATATGCATGCGTGTTGGGCAATATGCATGCATGCGCAGGTGAAGACGCAATGGAACAGAGCTACGGTGCTGAAGTTGAATAACTACCAAACATGAGGCGTCCAAGGGCCAACATACCGGACAGCAGCACACATCCTTGATACGACCAAACGTGTTTTGGTCCAGAACTTGACGCACGCCGTGTGCACTGGGTTCCAGCAGCTCGATGCACGTTTCCCTCCCAAGGACAACATCATAAGCTCCCGGCAGACGAAACTGACCGACCACTGCCTTCACTATCGCCGTTGGCTGATGGATGCTTTTCGACAGATAGAGTGCCATATCTTACAGCACTCGCAGCGGGCGACTGCCCCCTAACCCATCGGACCCAGATCCCACACAAGGCGACTACGCATACACAAGTGGTGCGCACGTCGTTGGTGCTATATCATATGTCACATCGACGTGATAGGTTAACAATCAGAACTCGTGACTGGTCCAACCCGATGGCTTGCATGACTAAACTTCAAGATGGGGCATGTGAACCCACATGCAATGGATAGTAAAGTACAGCAGAATATTGGGAGCAACGGTGTCCGACAAGTACGCTCAAAACCTAAAAACTATCGTTGTTACAACCACCACTCGTATACAAACCGCACCGTGTATCACAGTCTTTCCTGTGGACTTGCTACAAAAATCTCTTGAAATCCCAGGAATAATTTCCAGCAATCCCAATGACTGCACAGCCCAATGACACATGGGTGACGATTGTGATGCTCCCACATTCTCGAGCACCATGCAGTTGGTGGTGGCAAAAGAACGAGTACATAGCCCAGGTTGGTGTCACCAACAAAGAGTGTGGTGTCACCAACAACGAGTGTGGTGGCAACATCCATGCTGCGTCACAAGGTCAATCGAAGAACTCCACAAAGTTGCATCCCTGGCGTGGCCGCTGCTGTGGCGCCTCTATCGACAGCCTGGCATTGCTCTGCAACACAAAAGAAAAGCCGTGAGATACTATGCGCGTTCCACTTTTGTACTGAAATGCGGTGGTCACTTACTCGACAGGTTTCTTTGAAGTCAGCACATGTTTATTTGTGCCCGATAACTAGCCTAGGCTACCGTATAGGGCACCAACCAAGCTCTGTCATCCCTGCCCTCTGCAAGCTTGTCAATCAACGCAGCACACCCTCCACGCCCCGTCACACCACCACATCACCCAGACAGCCAGTCAATGTAGTGCACCGTAACCAGTGGCCCTTGCAACAGGACGAGTCCAAACACATCGCACATAAGTATTACATGCTCTCCTGCTGCAGCCAGGACCCTACACTGGTTGCGCACTGGAGTACCCAAGTACAATCCCTTAACCCCTAAACCTAAACGCAAACCGCTTCTGCGTGAGCGCCCTCCTGTAGCATTAAAACCGCCTGCATCTCAGCCACCGCCACACCCTTGGCCAGGATGTCACCAGTGCAGCACGCAGCACCATGCCACCCAGCTCCCGCCACTACATGCACTGCACCACACGGTCCTTGCAACCCCCAAACCCTCAACCCAAACCCTCAACCCTAAACCCACCACACGGTCCTTGCAACCATGACCAGAAACCTGAGTTCACGCGTTTTTCGCACTGCACGAGCCTCACCCTGTTGTGCTTGATCGCCTTCCTGCAGCTGTAGAAGCGCCTGCTGTCTGGCAGCCCCTCCACCCCGCCTCCACGCCCCCCTCCTGTCCGGGTGGTGCGCAGCACTGCCGGCACCCCGCACTTGCATGTGGGTGGCATGGGGCTACTGGGGCTGGCCACCTGATGCGCCATGGCGAAAGTCGACATCCTTGTTGCTAGCTCCTGCATAAATTGGCATCCGTAGTGTGCTCGCAGATTGTAAATTACCTGTCACCGAGGTAAGGCCGGCATCTGAGTGCGCGGGAAAGGGGGGTGGCGCCAGGAGTTACAAATATGCTCACTGTTAGTTCATCTGTAAACAAGTGTACCCCTATTGTTGCCATACCACACGGCAATAGTTTGTGCTTGTACTTATGAATGTTAATTCTATCTATTTTAAATATTAGTAATATTACATTACAGTGAGCATATTTGTAATTCTATTAAAATCATAAATTCTATATATGTTTTCATTATTACAGCGTTGGCGATTACCTGCGTCACTGAGATGAGGCCTGCATCAGGGTGCAGAGGGGAGGTGACGCCAAACCACAGGTGGCAAGAGATTGAGGGCGGGGACTGGTAACCCACGTGCGGCCCTGAGGAGTTGGCATCCAAAGACATGTTGGGGACCCGCCTGCGCATGAAGGCCGCGGATGAGGGGTCAGGGCACGCATGGGCAATGCGTTACACCGCCAGGCATGCGGTGTTGGCACGTGAAGAATTGACAATGCAGTTGTTGCAGGCGGATACTGTTGGCACGAAGTTGCTACAAAGGAATTCGTGATGGTTTGGTGAGGATTGACGATGCAATTGCACGACCCGCAAGGTGCAAGCGGCATTGCTTTGTCAATGACATTGGAATGGTCCCATGCAGTATTAGTGCTCCACCATGCATCATCACTTATAGCTAGCCTGACAGTACTTGCCTCTGATGCCTAGCAAGCTACATAATCACCTTGTGTGTTCCATTTGGATCATCACCCTGGACATTTCCCTCTTTTTCAATATATCTTTCTTAACCCCCTGTCTCTGCAACCCATTACCCTAAACGGATCCCCTGCCTCTCTCCCTCACACCGCACCTGATGACGTGGCCTGTTGAGGCCTCCAGCAGGTACATCTTCCCCCTGCTGGTGCTCACAGCCACCACCCCCTCGCCACCCGATGCGCACATGTGGGCGCCGCGTGGCAGGCGCAAACACCACTGGGGGCCCACAAGCACCGCCTCACAGGGGGGGTCCAGTAAGCTGCCGCTGGTGCTGGTACTGGCGGTGGTGCTAGTGCTGGCGCCAGTGCCAGCGGTGCTCGTGGTGTTGGTGCTGGTGCTGGTGCCGGTACCATTTTTTGCCCTGGCAGTCGTGCTGGCGGTGGTGCTAGTGCTGGGGTCGGAGGTGGTGGTGGTGCTAGTGCTGGTGCTGCTTGATGCGATAATGCTAGTGCTGGGGCCGGTCTTGGGAGGCATTGGAGAGGGGTAGAAGTCCAACTTGAAGGCCATCACTGTGGGCGCACTGTGCATGACCCGCATGGGCGGGGTGGCATCTGAAGTGGACTGGGCTGTGCTTGTTGCATCGCCCCCGGCATGCTTGCCAACCCGCAACCGCCCCAGCGCTGCAGACAGCATTTCCCTCTCTCCCTCCTGTGAGGAACCACCCCCTGGCTGCGCTTGGTTGCGATCCCCCCCTGGCTTTGCCCGTGCGCCTTTCCCCCTTGATTTCTTATGTGCGCTTCCCTCCCCTGACGCCGCCTGAGAGCTAGCACCCCCTGACACCCCCTGTGCATGCTCCTGCACTGGCTGCACATCACCAGCTGCCTGCCTGTTGGCTGGCTCTGCCGTTGGCATAAGCACATACAGCCACAATTTGTCCAAGCAAGACGTGGAAAAGTCTGCTGCGCCACGCGCCTCATCCCCACTGTCTGACGCACTGCCTGATGCGCCATGCTGTTCAAACAAATTGGCTGTCAAATCTGCAATGCCAGATGCCCCATGTGGTCCACCTCCATTGGCTGTGGCATCATGCAGTCCATTTGAAGAGCTTGCACCGCCATCCGAAGCAGGGGGAGGGTCTGCTGGGCTGTTCCAACTCCGACCGCTGGCCAGCAACTCAAACGCAAGGGTGATCTGCAGGGGCGGCCCGGGAAGGCTGCAGCTGTAGCGAGCGACAACCTCAAATGGCACACTTGGCACTCGTGATTCATATGGGAACTTGTCATATGGCCCCTGAACCGGCACCGCGTGGACCACCTCCATGGCTCCATTGGCCAGTGCCATGGCCAGCCGGAAAGGCGCACGGTCCAGGTTTCTCCTACACAGGCGCAGACCATCATGGGTGTGAGTGAAGTTTGGGTTTTTGGATATCGCCTGTTTTGCGACTGTTCGGCGGGGCGCTAGGGTTCCTAGGGTTCTGCCTGGGTGTGAGAGGCTGTCTGCAAGCCTTTGTGACTATCTACCACTCAAGGGTGGTTGCCAACATAGGGTAGGTAGTCACATAGGCAGCTACAGCAACAACCAAGGCGCACCGCCCATGTTTGACGATGAGGGATGTGTGACACACTTGACAGCATGGCACTACACATAAGGCAGCCAATCCCCGGTGGATGGTGCCAGACCCTACCAAGACCCAACAAAACCCTAAACAAGCCGCAGCCACACCCTACCTACCTGGCTGTCCCACACATTGCCAGGTGTCGCACAGGTGCGGGTGTGCAAGTGAATCCCAGGGACTCCACCCTCATGATGGTGGCTCCTGCCATAAGACAACTAGCTGAGAAAAGCCACACATACACCTGCGATGCACATAAAACCAGTCAAATCCTGCATCTCTGGTTGTACCCAGGCTACGTTAGGGCTTGAGCTAGGGTATATTGCAAGGCTGCACCACAGCACGCACCCCCTTCACCCAATGGTGTGCACTTGCATTTGCAACGCCACATCACCAACCAGGGCCATTGTTGCTAACACACCACGTTGCATCCCTTTCTCTTTTTGACACCCCAACCCCACAGACCCCAACCTAGCCACCGTCATGCACACGCGCATCCGCAATCCCGCACGCCCTGCACACGCACATGCGCCCGCACCATCCCCGTGTTGTCACTGCTGGCCATTCGCATACCCCCCTCGGACACGCCAAATCTAAACCCTAAACTATAAACCCTATCACAGGGTTCGCACCGTCCCCGCGCTGTCGCTGCTGGCCATTCGCATACCCCCCTCGGGCAGGGCGCCAGCAGCGCTCCCTGGGTCCCCAGCCACCTCCTCAAAGCAGCATGATCCAACGCCCCCCTTGTGGTTGACAGGCAGGTTCAAGACCATGGGGTGTGGCATGGCCAGATGCTCATATCTATTCATGTCCCAGATGAATACCAAGCCAAAGGTGGTCTGTAACACAACCGTGATCTGGTTAATACCAAATGCAGGTGTTGGGGTTGGCTGCCTATCTTGCGTTTGAGCAGGGATGCATGCTATAATATTTTTCAATTAACCACCTACATTCATGAGCATCATTGCAAAAGTTCATGTCCAGAAATGCTCATGCCGGATGAACACCAGGCCACCCCTTGCCTATGACATAGTTTCATCACTTAGTTGCACAAATGAACACCAGTAAGTAAGTATCTGCATTCCACTATGTAGCCAGATTATAATGCCTGGGTATGCCTCACCCCATTCCTAGAGCCAAGGCTTGTCTACCAAAACCAGTGCTCAAGTACTAACCCATCTCCAGCCAAGCATGCAGCCGCACCTGTGCCACCACCCCCAAACCCTAAACCCTACCTCCAAGTCAAAGCCTCCAATGCTCTACCCCTACCCCAACCAAGCATGCAGCCACACCTGTGCCACTACCCCCAAACCCTAAACCCTACCTCCAAGTCAAAGCCTCCAATGCTCTAAACCCTACCCTAAACCCTAAACCCTTCCCCAGCCAAGCATGCAGCCTCACCTGTGCCACCAGCGGTGCGCGCAGCGCCGCCAGCCGCATCCTTCTGTAACCACCGCCTGCCGCTCCCGCGCCAGCCGCCTCCTTCGCAGCAATAGCCTCATAATCGACCCATGGACGTGCGCCGGTCTCCTGTTCTTCAATTTCCGCTAGCGCACTGGCAATGTAAGACTCCCCTGGGGGCACCAGCCACCTCTTGGCATGCAGGCGGGACATGTGGTGCCGCCCGGGCGCCAGCGGGGTAGGGCAGCGCAGGTCCAAGCAGTAGGTGGGGTTGCTTTCAACCACCACCCACGGTGGCTGAATGAGCACGTTGACCAGACCCTCCTGGGGTGCCGCTTGACCATCAGCGCCTTGCTGCAGGAGGGGGTCCAGGAGTAGGGTTTAGGGGTGCATGGCGATGCTGGGTGTGGGTTGGTGTGGGGATGGGAAGGCAGAAGGGAGGCGCCATGGCGCATGCTGTTGTTGGTAACAAAGGCACGCTGTGGTTGCACAAAATGCACACAAGGGAGCTGAACCTGCTTAGGGTTTAGGGTTCAGGGTTTTTGTGAGGATGCTGAACCCTCCCTGCAGGCGCACTGCAAGGGTTGCTGGGAGCAGGGAGAATTGAGTTCAACCTCTCGTGTGCGCAATGAGGCACCAGGCTTGCAAACAAACACGAGCGCCTAGCACACAACCCTAAACCCTACACTGCCAGCACGCAACGCACTGGCGGGTGCACCAGTGCAGTGCGTAGTTTACCAGTGCGTAGGTTACAGGTTGCAGTGCGTAGGTGCCATGGGGGGCTCACCAGCATAGTGAAGCTGTTGCCCCGCAGCAGGCGCGTCCTCCACGCCGCGTGCGTCACCCGCTGCTTCACCACCTTGCGGCAGGCCTTGGGCCTCAGGGGTCGGACCCCTGGATCGTCACCTGGGAGGCGCACATGGGCAGGTGAGTAGCGCAGGCCTGAACCCTACATAACCCTATCGGTGGTGTTTGCTTTTGGGCCTGAAGTTGGGTGCCTGGACAATACCTGGAAAACAGGTGTGGACCTCGCCCGCACATTGCACCTCCTGCATGACCTGCTCCCAAATCCCATCGCCTTCCAGGATGCGGCGGAGCCTCTGGCACGAGTCTGCACCAACCACACCAAGGTATGTAAGGCGCAGCACAAAACCCTTTGTCCATACCTTCTGAGCTCAGAGGGGTGCAATGCATTGCCCACACCAAGTGCCTACTTGTGGCACGCACCAACTGCACTAGTGCAGCCAGTAGAAGCGTATTGCTCATGCTGTCATCAACATAAGATACTAATACTGGCAAGGGTTGTTCAACGGTGGTAGTGTTTATGCAGCTCCTGTCACTGGCTTATACCTGTGACAACCTGGAAAAGCTGATAAAGTCGAGGTCTCTTACGATTTATAACTAACAGTACCGGATGTGAACCTGAGGTGAGGTGTTGGATAGCCATCGCACTGCGCCATGCATGCATCAACACAAGAAACAACGCCAAGCATGCATCAACACAAGACAAGACAACACAAGAAACGACGCCATGCATGCATCAAGAAACAACGCCATGCATGCATCAACACAAGATTGAACATATGCATGCACTGCGTGCGGGTGGGCGTGGCATCGCTCAATTGCACGGTGCCGTTGGATGCATGCATACACCAACCTGCGCATGCAACCAACGAAGCTGCTGGAACGTGTTCCAGTATAGTACGAACAACATTATCGTCCAGATCCTCCATGGTTCTGCAGACGCTCAAACTACAGCTGGAACGGGCCAGAGAGCTAGTTATAAAGGTTCTCTCATTGAGGGTCTCAACTTGAGGCTGAAGGTCTTTATAACTGAGCGCCGTGTTGTAAAGCCCATACGTTTAGCCTAAAACTTCAACGTTGAACCAAACAATACCTTTGTGGGCGATGCCCGTTGCAATGCATGCATGCGTCAAGGGGGATTTATAAGCACAATATGGCAAAGAGAAATACCGTCGGTAGCTTATGAAGCGTTGTGCGACAGTGCCTTATGTATGTGGGACATGTGCCCAGAGTTTGTTGGGTGGGTGTAACAGTTCAGAGCAACGAGATTATCCGTGCTTGTTTTCGAGAAATGCATGCATTAATTAGAACATACAATGTGCATGCACATGGCCTAAACCACGCCAGGGGTTAGGCCACGAGTTCAAAAGTCACAGTAAAGGTGGCAAGAGGGAAGCTGACACGCTTGTTTCGTCGGCAAGGAACCCGGTTTCAGCCTTTTGGTCGAATGGACCCAGGAATGGACCCTGTCGTGGAAAGCTTGTTAGCAGCGGTGCAGTACCCCAAGCAGCCCATCTCAGAGAAGGCCAAGTACTGCGTGTCGCAGAAGAAGGACTTGTCCTTGACCAATAGTCAGTGGATGCAAGTGAAGTTAGCACTCCCGGTGTCGGTCTGGGCGGAGGTCCAGCACGCTAGGTGCGTGGTTGCACTCCATCCCCAGCACTCCATCCCCAGCACGGGTCCTGTGCCGAGACCAGTGCCGCACCAAAACAACTCCTGTCTGCAGTTGTTGCCTCTGTTGTATATGTGCAACTATCTGACCGTCTGCACCTATCCTCAAAGTCACCTGCACCACATGGCTGTGCAACAAACACCCATCTTTCTGTCCCTGCATTTTCGTGCAGCTTGGTCTGTGAGGTGTTCAGTCGCTTATACTGTGTGTGTATTGTCGTGTAGAGGGCCTGGACCTCAAGATTGCCAGAGAAGAGCTGCGCGAGCTGCTTGCAGGAGAGCTGACGCCAGCTTTTGCTGACCAGTTGGAGGAAGCCCAGCTAGATTACCTCAGACAACAAGGTTTAACGCGTACGGCAGCTCTGACTGGGATCGAGGACGCTGACCTCCCCACATACCTTTTCAGTATGGGGCAGCGGCGCCAGCTCGTTCGCCATTTCAAACCCACAGGTGAGGGGGGGCAGGACGAAGGGCGGTGTGGACAACCCTGCTGTATGGGTGAGCACTTGCTTAGGTATCCTTGTCCTGCAACCTGCTGCCTCAGGTGAAACCAGTGCCCATGGTGGTTGCCTTGAAGTCGTTGCCTTGTCTTCACCCGCAGTAAAAGTGTCTGTCCTTTTACACCCTTCATCGTCACTACCCTTGACAAATTGAATTGCCCTTTGCTACAGCTGCTACAGCTGCTATTATTACCAGCTGCTATGGGATATCCTCCAACCTTATCCTCCATACCTTGCAACGCCAACCACTTGATCGCGCAGGCTTTGAAGGGAATGCATCCACCCTTGTTGAGCTGATGAAAGGTAATTTCACCGAATGCTGTAAATTGGTTTCGATCTTTGACAACTTTTGTCCAAGCAGGGTTGTTGATCAGGGTCTTGGACGACGAGGCTGTCATGGGGAGAGTTATGGAGAGAGCTCGCCAGCTTGTGCTGCCACAAATCAAGTTCAAAGCCAGCCATCAGAGCAGCAACCCGGTGGTAACAGCTCTTGCTCTGGCTGGTCCCTCAAACCTGGGGCTTCCGACAGTGGGGGAGGGAAGAGCTGGCGAGAAGAGCTCGTCACCTTCCTTTGAGTCGTCCCCTACGCCTGGTACAAGCAAGGAGCATGGGGTGCCTGGCACAAGCACGGCATCCAGTGGCAGCAACCCTCAGGATCAGCTGGCTGCGCTGTTCAGCGAGGAGAAGGAGGCTGAGTATTCAGCTATGTGGGAGATGTTGATGGGGGCCGAAGAATACATGGTGGCAGCAGGTTATCCAGGAGTGCCCGAGAAGATCACGCATTCAACATTGAGGCACCGGTTTGAGAGCATGCAGATCGTGCACATGCCACGCTGAGGGTGTGAACTCAGTAAAAGCAGGTTGGACGGCAAGTCCCTGTGCAGAGAGGGGGGGTGGCTGTTGTCTCGCACAGCTCTGTTAGTTTGCATCCCCGCTTGGTGGACTCCAGCCACTACTCCTTGAGACGGCAGTGTAGAGACAGGGTCCCTTGAAATAAACGCGGATGTATATATGCATTCCTACGTCATCATGTTGGGTTCTTATGTGGTTCTGCCAACTTGGCGCCAAGCTTTGCTATGTGTCATACGCTGCTGCAGCATAGCTGCTATTTACTCTGGATTTAGGCAGCTGCACAGTGGGTATGAAAATGTTGATGTCTGGTGGGCGGATGGTATTACCAGCTCCACTTGATTTTGATGTACATCATGTGTAGACAGATTACAGCAGTAAGTCATAATATTATTTTCACCACCCATTGGTTGATTTGCTACCGCCACAGCAGCCAGTTCCATGGACGCTTGTCATAGTATCATACTCCATGCTTTTTTGGTGGTTGCGAGACATAACCCAGTACTGATTCAAGAAAAATGTGTAAGAATACATCAGATTCTGCTACCCTGATTCGTAGTAGAATAATTTCCTGCTAGCTAATGACATATGTGTGGCGCAACCCCACGTTGCCCCATGGCACTTGCCTACTGCCTACCCTGCTGCCTACCCTGCTGCCTACCCCTCCATACAAGAATCATTGAATGGCCAATCCACTGATGGAAAAAAGCAAGAAAACACAGAAGCAGTGCACTGCAAACAAAAACAAAATCGAAGCATGGTGCCAGCTAGTTATAACTTATCCACTCTTTTAAAACCATTCCCTACACAGTACAGCCCATTTGCGGTAAGTTGACAGCCACTACAAGCAGCATCGCCGCATGCACGCGGTCACCAGCACCCCCATCCAATCCATTGTACATCACCCCATGCAGCTGACCAGTGCGCTTGCATCACCCTGTGCTATTGACCAGTGCATCCACCCGCGCCCGCAGCGCTTCCACCACCTGCTGCGCCCCTGCAGCCCACTGCGCCAGCTCATGGACCGCTGCCCGCCCGCCAGCTTGCTGTTGCTGCTGCTGCCTGACAAAGGAAAATGACATTGAATCATTCAGCAAATAAATAAAATTAATGCCTGCGATGTGTATGACTCGTGCAAGCCATACCTGGTGATGGTTGTGTGCTCCGCTGCGTGCGCCACCCACAGGCAGTGCGCGCCATCCCTACTGGCTAGGTGCAGGTCCCTGAAGCAAGGGGGGTACAATGAGAAGTGTGCCAAACCGATTTATAACTGTGCCATAATAAAATAATACAAAAATAACAAACAGTGGAAGATAAAAGTTTAAATTGAGAAATCTGGAATACGGGTATCAGCTACACTTGGCCAAGTCATAAGCAAGAAGGGTACAAGCAATAGAAATGTAGAGACAGGAAACATTTTGTTGATCATTAAACCACTTGCCTGAAGGACATCACGCTCCCCTGGGCAGCCTCTGGGTGCAGCGCGGTGCAGCTTCTGCCAGGTCCAATGAGCTGCACAGCCAGCAGCATGGCACCCCCTGTATCCACCTCACCGCCATCCCCGCCGCCAATGGATGGGTCCGCAAGGAACACCCACTGGTGGCTGTGCATGTCACCTGGTGAAGGAGTTATTGAGATTGTTAGACGTCCCGAGGCCCAAACTGCCCAAAGATATCCGATCCATGCATTTCAAACCACCAGTTCCCACATCTACTTAGCCCCCAACCAAATAAGAAAGATGCATTTGCCCACTGACTGCGGCTCAAACTTTGTTTTGATTCGAGATTGGCATCTGTGCTATAACCATTGCATCCAATAGCTGCCGGGGGAGCACAATGCGATAAATGCGCTGCTGAATGGGGCGGCAGTGCTGTATAGCTGCCAGCGCAAGTAGATGACAACGACCATGATCCAGGCAGGCAATGCATATCTCAGACTTTATATTTCCCTCTTACTGCGCACCTTCCCCCGGCACCGGGCCCAAATGCAGCACCAGCCCTGTGTAGTCGAACTCGCCCCCCACATGCCCCTCGTTCACCCCAGCCAACTGCAGCTGCTGCCTCGGGAGCGCAGTGGCGCTGAACTGGTCGCTGAGCGTGGCTGCGGTGCCATACAGCTGCCAGCGGGAGTGCTTGCTGGTGCTTAGCTCGGGCATGTTGTTCGGCCCCCGAAGGTACTTGGTTGCCTGGAGGTGGCTCACCACATACACCTGGCCCTCCTGCATGGAGGCGGCTTCCTCGGTGGGGTTCCACATCCTGCGGTGTAGAGTTTGGAGGTTAGGTGAAATTGGGGGTTTTCTGGTAAAGCCTCCTGGGTGGGCCGCGACATGCTGCGGTATAGTGTTAGGGGTTACAACCCTATAGGTTGAAGGGAATTGGTTAAGCGCTTATCTGTAAACATACATTAAGGCCCAAATGCATGCAAGGCCCTGCAGGGTGTTGCTGCGGGGCGCATGACAGGCGCTGCAAGGCAGATGCACAAGACGCTGCAGGTTGTTGGCCACAAGGTGCATGTTCTATATGATGTGGAGAGGGTAGGTTGCCTGCATGCTCTTACTTGACGTAGGCCACGCGGTGGAGCTCCTCGGGGTTGCCGCGGCAGTTGGCCTACAGGGTGCACACATAGCAGTTGAGTACAGGCAGCGAGTACAGGCGTTGCACACAACGCAATGCACACACAGGTAGTGAGTACAGGCATTGAGCACCACCGACAAAACTGTGGGGCGCCACACAGGACCCAGCACCAAGATAACAAACCACGGTCAGTCACCCACCTCACAACCACTAATGCATTGAAATAGAGTGCATATTTGTGAGGAATCAAACACATTCTGGGGCAGACACCTCTCCCCACCTTGTGCACCACCGCCCCCACCAGGAAGAGCCTGTACAGTGACCCCTTGGGCCTCTGCAGGTGCTGCCCCTCCATGCGCTCCTCCACCAGCTGGGCACGCCGCATGGACATCAGGTGCTGGCGCTCTGACGACAAGCTGGGAACCAACCAAATGACATTAGATTGATGCTATCCATAGTACACAACTGCTACACTGTTACATTCATGCCCCTCGAGGTATGCTTCCACTGACAATAGCAACACGCGATGCATTCCTGTCCAGCACAAGTTGCATACTATTAAAACAGATGGCATCATTATGATCTTTGACATCGAGATGGGCAGCGCAGCATGCATGTGAACAGCATTCATGCGGGAATAAAAACCCAAAATCGCATACCCGGCCACCATGGCATGCGTGGGCAAAGGGTTGCTGCAGTACGACTCCGCAATTGACATCGATCATGTGTTGTAGGCTTACAGGCAATGTCATTCTGTTCGACAGAAGGCCGGGATCACTTCATCGTACCTCTCCAGCTGTGCCCTCTGTGCATTTGATTGTCCCGCTCCGCCCTCGTCATCCCCACCGCTCAGCATCATCCTGGCGTACAGGCGCTCAACTGCACACGCAATGGCAACAGCAGCTGGTCAGACTCCTGCTAGGGTATCACGTAATCCCTTGCGGTGAGTACACGTGGTTGTAGTACAACATTCCTTGTGCACGGCTCCCTGCTAATCTGGCTGCATTGCTGGATTTATTACATATTTGAATGTACCTGTCACTGACCCCCACATCCAAGGAGCACAGCACAGCGCACATGGACATTAATTTTTGCATACAAGTGTCCATTCCTCTTCTTAGATGTCCACTCCTTTCCATGCAAGCAGGTGTGTTCCCAACAAGTCCAAGAGCAGAGCAAGGCGCCTCACCTTCCCCACGAGCTGACGTGTTTCCCCCCTGCAGTGCATCCCGCGCCCACTCCCGCTCTTCCGCGTGCACCTGGGCATTGATGCTCTCCTCGGCCTGCACACGCAGAGTCCCGCCACTCACACACCGCGGGTGAAAGGCAGTTGTGCAGATTCATTCACAGATACAGCTTGTGCCTTTGAAGGAGAAGTTTTCTGTACTTTAAATTCGTTGATAAATATTTGGAGTACAATAAAAAAAACTGGGAACAGGTCTCAGACGGTGTGTAAATAGGAAGCCTTTGTGCAATACTGCAATACAGTCTGAAAGCAGCCAGCCTGATGAAAAGCTGTGGGTGCAAAATCCCTAGCAAAACCCCAACAACCCTAATAAAACCCCCGGTGGCAAGACAGGCTACTCTATACCAAGGGGGAGGTAAGACCAGACAGCAGCAAGTTGGACCCCACCTTTGCAGCCTCCTTGGCATACCGCTCCTCCGCCTGCGCATAGGCGCCCGGCGTGATGGACCTCTTGCCCTCGCTGGTAGTGAGGAGCACAGCTTCGGGGTAGGCGCGCAGCAGCACCACCATGGTGTGTGGCACCACTCCTCCCTCGGGCGCCACGGTGTGCAGGGGCACATACACGCAGCGGGTGTGAGGGAAGCCCAGCGGGGTGGAGGGTTTGGAGGATACCCTGCACCACCAGGGCGCACAAGTTATTTAGGGATGCAGGGACAAGCCTGGTTGGTGGATGATGCCAGATGATGGGGCTACACATGGGTGTGTACACGCAGCGGGTGCGGGGGAGGCGCAGCGGGGTGGAGGGTTTGGAGGAGACCCTGAAATGCCAGGGTGCAGACGCGGTACTTGACAGTGCAGCAGCTGTTGGGACTACCCTAGCAAGGTGGATAATATCCTAGCTGGCGGGGTTCACATGTTGTTGGTGTCGTAGGGCATCTGGTAGGCATCATGGTGCTGTAACTTGCTGAGGCAGCACTGACCTATGTGTCCCATTGTAGTGGATGCGCAGCAGTGGCCTCTTGCCAGTATCCAGCGGCTCACATGGCCCTTCTGAAGACAGCTCGGCACAGCAGATGCGCAGCTTGTCGCCTGCAATTTCACACAGTACTGTAGCATTAGCATAGGGGTTAAAATCATTCTCATACCTTTTTCAATACATCCCATCACACCGTCATGGATTGTGTCCCACAGGTCCACAAGTTACAACACAGCACAGCAGGTATGCAATGGCTCCCGTCATGAAGCAACTTTATAACTGGACAAGACAAACGCAAGCGTAATACCATCACACCCGGATGCAACAAACCACACCACCACAACGGATGCATCACATCATACCTGGGCAAATCAAGCCCATGTGCGCGAGCTTGGACAGCTGGGCATCAGGCGCGGCTCGGATGGGGTACCAGCCATCCGTCAGCTCCAGCTGCACCAGTCCCTGGGGATTGTGGTTGACGCCGGCATCCCCAGCAGGCCCACCGCCCTCCTGCTGTGGCGGCTGCGGGTGGATGATGGCCACCACGCACAGCACCAGGGTCTTGGAGCAGGCCTCGTCGTGCTGTGTGATACCCTTGATGGCGGGCCGATGGCCGCGGTTGAACTCCCGCTCATACCTGCACCATCCCAAAAAACGGCCATTCCTGTGTCATTGCCGGAGGGACATGTCATATCACGTGATTAGGATCACAGGGCAATAGAAGTGAAAGTGAATGTAATATGACACTTACTTGTACAGGAAATGAACTTCCTGGAAATCTTGAGGATTTTGCTGCGGGCATGGCTGGCAGCATATACTGGCAGGCAGTCAGGAACCGATGGAGGAATTTCTTGGCACATGCATTGCAACGTTTGTTCTTTGTTTCTGCTCCGCACACATGGCACGCCAGCCGGCGGGCCCTACCTGTACTTGAGCTGGTCAAGCATGTGTGCCGCAGTGAAGACCTTGCCCATGCAGGCTGCAGGCACCTGCCTCTCCATGTTGCACAGCTTCCACGCCACCCACTGGTAGTGGTTCTCCACCCAGGCCAGCGTTGCATACTCAGGCTTGGCCCCCGAAGCGAGCAGCATCTCCTGGAAGTGGCAGGGGCGCAGCGGGTCGCTGGGTGGTTCAGGCCCTGAGGGTGCCTGCAATGGGTTGGAGCATGGGTATGGGCGAGGAAACAGTACTGTAGCCATGACGCAGGAAGTGAGCATGCTGGAAAGTGTGGTCCCACCGAGCTGTATGCCTGGCAATCTGCAGCTTGGCAATGCCTTTCCAGCAGCTCACAGGGCATTTAATGCTGCAGTGTACATCATTGCATGTTTCAATCTGCTGGGATGTTATGAATCGTAACTTTTGATTCATTCCATGACTAAAGCTTTTGTCATGCATGACAGGCATTCAGTATGGCAAAAAACGAATATGCATCCACATGCTCCAGAATAATATGCATCCACGTCAGGTAAGAGTTGGCGGTAGGCATGCGCACCAGGTCATTGTGTATCGGCATGGCAATTGCCTCTGCAGCCGATACGGCAGATCTGGACCAGGAGTTGGGCCCCCGCAGGTCCTCTGCAGCTTGGGCCAGCAAAGCCTTCACAGGGTTGCTCACCAGGTCATGCAGCACAACCGCCTGGCGCTCTGCAGCCCAAAGGGGTACAAATTAGGACTGGGGTCTTGGCGGTTTTAGCAATCAGAGCGTTCCAGCAGGCTTGCGGTTAGTACTGTGCTGCAGGCAATGTGCGAACAAATGCAAGCAATTGCGTTGTAATGGTACTTGCAACAATGGGTTTGCTGTGTCGATGATGGGCATGTCATGCCATGCAGCGCACCTGGTACTGGGTCAGCATTGGCACGCCCCATCCTGCTGAGGCCCACAGGCCCCGTGGGTGCACCCTGCACAGGTGGAAGTGACCTCATATTGACGCATAACGAGGAGCAATTTAGCTTAGCGCGGTAACAAGAAAACTGCCTTGATTTAGAAGCGGCGCAGAGGGACACTAACAGGGTGTGAGCTGCCCGCTGGCACGCAGGCAGTGGATGCTGCCTCGCACCCAACACAGCCCTTTTTGCAAGCAACATCTCTGGCGCACCCCTACCTGCTTCCTGGGGGTGCTGAAGGGGGTCCTCTGCTTGGCTGGGCGGGGGTTCTTGAACGCAGAACTGCTGCCTGGGCGCTTGCCAGATCCAGGGGTGCCCTTGGGGAGTAGGGCGCGCTTGATGCCTGGCCCAGGAGTGTGCGCTGCAGCATGGCCCAGGCGCGGCTTCTTACCCACTGGACCTGGTGTGCCATCCTGCTCACATCCTGCAAAGAAACGATCATATTATAGGATTTAGTGCTCGGAGCATGTGCCTCTTACGAGGGCATTGGGTGAGGGGAGAGAGCCAGCCTGAGAGGCTGGTCATCCCTGCCAGACATGCCAATGGCAACCAGTATGATGCACAATGATTAACTCTACAGATTTGGAAACACTTATTTCCAGGTCTTTGAAACAATTGTGACATCGCCAAGAAGTTATTGTTGCACTTGCATGCATGCCCCACGTGAGATGTAATTTTTGAGGGTAATTGTGCGCCAACCACCCCAGGAAGATGTGCATGTAGGCATCCAATTGACATGCGCGGGGGAGACCATTTCTGTCCACAAAAGGGTGGCGACCTACCAGGGGCGAGGCCAGGTAGTGCGGTCACTGGTGTGGCTGCAGGTCTGGCAGGTGGTAGAAAAGGTGTGGCTGGGATGCGGGGTGTGTGGCAGCCACCGGCAGGGGCTGGCACAGGTCTCGGTTGGTTATCCCCTACACAGGCCACAGATATTGTGAGCAAAATGAAGAAAGAAAAATATGCACCCTAACTTGTGGGCGCAGGAGTTGCAGGTAGGAGGACATTGGCCTGTCCATCATGTCTACATTGAAAGCATGTGCCTGCAAGGTGCTTATGCTGTTGCAGTTGACATAGTCCAATTTGAGGGAGAACAGATATATCCGTACCTGGTCCAGCCAATCCAGGTTGGCACTCCTGCAAGGACTGATCATGGGAGGTCACCATTGCCTGCCCTGCACCCGTGCTCAGCACCTGCTGTGGTGCTGGGCCATCTGATGGAGGGGCATGCGGTGCGTCTTGATGCTCATCCAGACCAAACACTTGCCACTGCTTTTGGAGCTGGTCTTCGCTCACATGGACAGCCTTGCCACCGCCAGTGGTCAACAGCATGCGAGGTGCAGGCGCTGCGGCTTCCTCTTGCTGCACTGGCATGCCCAGGATGGAGTGTCCATTCCTGAGCTGCTCGTCGCTGACATGGACTGCCTTGCCGCCACCAGTGGTTAGCATCAGGTGGGGTGGAGGCAGTGCTGCAGCTTGCTCAGGGTGCACTGGCATGCCTAGCCTTGACATCCCCATCCGCCGCTCATCCTCACTCACATGGACAGCCTTGCTGCCACCAGTGGTCAACAGCAGGTGGGGTGGAGGTGCTGCAGCTTCCTGAATCACTGCAGCAGGCTGCACTGGCATGCCTAGCCTCGACATCCCCATCCGCCGCTCACCCTCGCTCACATGGACAGCCTTCCCACCACCAGTGGTCAGCTGCAGGTGGGGTGGAGGCGCTGTAGATTTCTCAGGCTGCACTGGCATGCCCAGAATTGACTGCCCCTTTCGAAGCTCCTCCTCGCTCACAGGGACCGCCTTGCCACCACCAGTGGTCAGCATCAGGTGGGGCGGAGGCAGCGCTGCAGCTTCCGCAGGCTGCACTGGCATGCCTAGCCTCGACAGCCCCACCCGTCGCTCCTCCTCACTCACATGGACAGGCTTGCCACCACCCGTGGTCAGCAGCACGCCATTTCCCACTGCATTCATCGCCTCTCCTGGCAATGGCTCTCCTGCGGCTGCTGCCTCATTGTGACTGACACCCGGCTGATCCAATGCAAATGTGCGCTTTGCTGCCTGAAGCCTGTCATTATCCACAACCACTGGTCTGCCGGAACCCGTTGTGAGGAGCATAGCAGCAGCTGCATGGAGCTGCGCTGATGGCGAGGGAGCATTGTCGGTTGGCAACGTTGTGGCCTGCCCCATGACTACATGTGCATGCCGTGCGCTCTCCATCAGGTCACCAGCACCTGCAACAAGCAGCCGGGGCTTATCACCTGTGGTTGTCATTACCTGTGCAGGATGGCAATGAACAGGGGGAGATAATCAGGGTAAGAATGCAAAAGTCAGTACGAGCAACATGGCCAGGCACAGCGCACACGCATTGCAAGTATGGGCTGTACTCCCAGGCCTGCATTAACCTACCATCTGCCCCATCGAGACCGTCGAACATGGCTTGTGCTCGCTTGATAGCATCAGCAGATATCCGCATTGGCTTCCTGTTTCCGGTATGAAACCCAAACATTACAGCTTGATCTGCATTGCCAGCCGCAGGCTTGCTATCTGCAGCAGCAAGGTCACCAGTTGTGAGCAACATGTCAGGTAGTTGCAGCACCCATTCCGCCACGTTGCTGCACAGAAGCACTCAAAGGTGGATGTGCGGCCGCTGTGTGCTTTATATCATGATAGGACAACCCCCACCAACATTTTGCCCGTTTGATGATAGAACAAAACTTCCGTTGACGTAACGTCAATGTGAAATAGAATGCTCGGCAACATCATGCATTCTATTGCACCCTCACCTTGACAAATTGCACCAGCTGGTGGTCCATCCGCTGCCCATCTTGACCCCCCGAGTGCGCCAAATTCGCCCATTCCAAATGCACCAGCTTCATCATGCACAGCAGGTGGTGCAGCGTCGGGAGCTGGCGGCTGATGCTGTGCAGCAACATGCCCAGCATCGGGGGCTGGTAACTGGTGCTGTGCAGCAAAATGCGCAGCATCGGGAGCTGGAGCCTGGTGCTGTGCGCCTGCAGCTTCACTTTGATCATGCTCCGGGCTGGGCTCACTGGGGCTGGGGCTATTATCTGCCATGAACGCGTCACGCAGGCTGTTGAGCTGCGAGATGGTGATGAACTTGGCGGCATGTGGCGGCAGGACCTGTTGAGAAACCGCTGCCCTCGGTGCATCCCGGGGCTCCTCTGGGGCAGCTGCATCCCCATGATGGGGCTCTGCAGCATCGGCCTCCAGGAGGGCTGCGTCGGTGGGGTGTGTGGCAGGAGGCAGGTCCACATGCAAGGGTTCAGTGGCTGGAAGATCTGCACATTGAGCGGCTGGTGGCTGAGCAACCAGTGGAGGTGCCGGAGGTGGCATGGGCCTTGCTTGGTGGGGTGCAAGGCGATCTGGAGCCCCACGTGGGGGCATGAGTGCATCCTCTCCAAACACATCCGCCATGCATGCGCGGCCCTGCTGCAGAGACTTTGCTGATGGTTGCAAGAATTTTTTCGAGCCGGTCTTGAAGCCTGTGAACTCCTTGCTTGGCGGCGTCGGCTGTGAATTGCTCTCAAATGCAGCTGGTAAGGCTGGATGTGTGCCAGCAGCTTCAGTAGTTGCGAGGCGTGGAGCTTTGAACGCAGGCAGCTCTCCCTGCATGGGGGACCTTTGTAATTACACTGCCAACCGTGAGCAGTGGCGATGCCGTGTACACTTGTAAAGCAATATATAAAGAGACCTGTCATATAGAAATAGATCATACCTGAGCAGCTTCTGCAGGAACCTCCTGCACCACAGGGCGATCAGCAGGCTCCTGTGCTGTGGTCGGCACCGCCTGTCCCTCGTAGAGGAAGTCGTCACCAAATAAAGCAGCGGCCATCGCCATCTTTTCAGCACTGGTCCTCAAGGGTGCCCCCGCAAGGTTTGTGAACAGCTGAAGCCCAGGTGGGGCATCTGGCACAGGGCGGTCCTCTGCATATGCCTCCACCAACCTGGTGGTAGCTTTTGGTGGAGCATTGCCGGGAGCATTGGGAGCATGAGGTGCCCTCTGAAAGGGTTTGGCTGCCCTGGGTGCAGCAAATGCACGCTGATCTGGCAGTCTTCTCCTCTGGACGCTTGCTTGGCGTGGGTTAGCTGACATAGTTCGCTGGGGCAGGGGTGGCCGGTGACTCTGTACTGCTGTACCAGGATGGTTGGCTTGGAGCGGTTGGAGGGGCCATCGCTGAGGGAGGGACACGGTGACCCTGACTGGTGCTGCGGCCTGAGGCAACCACCCTGCACCACCACCTGCGTACAGGAGAGTGATTGAGCCACTGTGGACAGGACAGTGAGGCAACCTGTTTGTAGCAAGGGTAGCAAACCAGCGGCCTTGGTGTGAAACCTACCATAGTGTTGCAAGTGGCTGGATGGGCACTGGGTTTCTGAGGCAGGGAAGTAGTCAAAGGTGGTGGGTTTGCTTGCTGGTCCTGGGGCTACAAGTGAGGCATGGTCCTGGTCCTGCTCTACACACTGGTTGAGCAAGGGTGCAGGTGGAAGGGCAAAGCCACTCCCGTTGCTATCATTGTCCCCAGCAATGATGGCTGCGGGTGTGGTTCCTGACTCCTGGTTAGCATGCACCACTCCATCCTGCTGCTGCGCTGGCAAAGTGGTGACAGCTGGGGGGTGTCCAGCAAGGGATAATCCAGTGTCTTGCTTCAATCCAGCCAGCACTGCCGTTGAAGCCGCGCTTCCAAAACCTGCAAAAACGCAATATCAACGTGTTGTTGCCAACGCAGGGACTCGGGGTTTTGTAGGGCACAGCTTTGCCCAGGTTTGCTTACCTTGCTGCCATTGCTCCTTCAGCTGAGAGTCCTGGTGCAGCGTGTCGTGCAGCAAGGAGGAGAGCGAGGGCAGTGCATCATTAAAGTGCTCTCTGGCTATTGGAACAGGACCTGCACTTCTAATATCCCACACGCCACCCTCGCAAAGCAGCTGGAACCGTTCAAGGACCGCCATTCAAAAAGGATGCCACAATGCTGAAAAATATACCCACGTGCTTTCCAGTGGGAAGAAGTGATACTGATAAAACACTAAAGCTGTTACAGGTAAGGTGAAAGTGTTGGGTTGTAGGGGATGCTAGGCTGGTGGTATTGATATCACTATCATCCTAACGAGTTTGAGTTCCAAAGCACGGAGTGAGCGGATTCCCAAACGCGGTATTGTCCCGGTTATGAGGGCGTTCTGGGCCCTTTCAAGGCCACTGCTGCCATTGCTGCTATCAAGTACCTTTGTGGGCGATGCCCATTGCAATGCATGCAAGGGGGCACATTATAAACATTCAAAATCAACGACAGCTCGCGCAGGATACGTGCCACGCTGGCATTGACCAACGTTGACCCAAATGAAGCTCGTCAGAACATACATAAACAGCTTGCTCACCTGTTCCGATCCCTGTTTCCTTGCTGATCTTCTGTCCTGTACGTGTATCGCCCAACCTTTCGACGTGCTTGTGATCGTACATCACAATCAATACACCATGAACACGGAGCAGCGCATGACCAGGAGCAGGGCACGGGCCGCAGGAGCCACGCGTGAGTCGTTGCCCCACTAGTATATCGCTGCTACCGTATACACGCAAATGCATGGCAATAACGCTGTCAATTTTCGCTCAACGTCTTCCACGGTTGCCATTCCGTTTCACCATCATGGCACTACTGTGGGGCGGCTTGGTCACCAGGTTAGTGTGGAAAAGCAACCAGTCTCAACTGTGATGTGCTTTGCAGCCGGAGAACCAACGACCCTGCAGTTTGGCAAGACACGGGCAACCACTACGGCAAAGAAGGCGGGTGCAGAGGATGCAGTCAAGAGGGCAGCCCTCGGAGACATCACCAACGCTGAGGTAAAGTGTCCACCCCCTCTTGTTGATGATGTTGGCGCATACCTGCTGCAGCTAATCACTAAGCAACACCACTATTGCAGGGTGTATTCCCTACCACCAAAAACCTTGAGGAGAGCTTCAAACAGCAGGAGGTGGCAACAGTGCAGGCAGAACCGCCCAAGGTATCTATCACCCAAAGTTTACACCTGCATTCCTGTGACCTCGTTCTACAGCTGTGTGGTGTGACTCGTCTGACCTGCATCCCATTGTTACAGGAACAGCCAGAACTTGTTGAGACGGTGGTGCCAGATGAGGCGCAGGACACTGTAGCAGAAGTGGAGCCCGAAGAGCAGCTGACACGCACTGAAAGGTTGTACACCGACTGTGATGAGGAACTGTTTGTGCCAGCTGAGGAAGAAACTCCTGTGGATACCGCATCGCCTGCCAAGTTGCCCGAGGTTGCACAGAACAAGATTGACTACTATGCAGGTATGCCCAGAGTGCCACAAGCGTGTGCAAGTTGTAAGCAGAAACCCGCTGTAGTTGCCTGGTATGCAGTTCATTGCAAGTTTCTGGAACTCATCTGATTGGTTGGTTTGCACAGAGCCTTCCACTCTGGATGAGCTTTTGGATGGTTCCGACGAAGAGGTGTCAGATGAGGACTTTGTCCAGGCAGATATTGAGCAGGTTGCTTCCCCCCTGATCGAGGCAGCCCAGGTTGACAACACACAGGTAGGTGCAGCCGTGCCACTGAAGTGCATTTCCAAGTAGAGCATTGGTGCCTGATGTAGTTTGCCAGGCATCTTGTTGGCCTAATTCCTTGTTGATACAGTGTTGCACATAAAGTTCAGGTTGATTACACAAAAAGTATGTGTGCTTCGCAACTGGCAGTGACAGATCACCTTTGAAAGTGACAACGCTTTTGCTGCAGGCGCCCGCTTTCAACTCCCCAGGCATGGATGACTATGACATGGAGGCAGAGCTGCAACCTGCAGTCAAGTCTGTGGTGGTAGTACCCAGCCCCTATGACGGCAGGTAATTTTGCATAGTGAGTTTCTTGTATCGACTTATCAACCAGTACAATTGGCGGCGGTGTCCCACGTGCATTGTCGTTAACAATGGGTTTGCTCCCCCAGGTCAATCAGGCAGATCAAGAAGGAGATCAAGGAAGTCCTGGCCGCCAGCCATGCTCTGAGTGGGTTGGAGGACGACCTGGACACAGAGGAACCCAGCCCCATCAACACAAACTACAGCAATGTGGCCTATGAGGAAGACGAGCTGTGCTCTGCTCTGGGTGGTTTGGAGATTGAAGGGCACGCAGGGATGCTGCGGGGGGTGCCAGCGGCATGCGGTACACACATCAGGTATACACACACAGCCGCTGCAGTGCAGTGAATTTGGGCTCTGCACAGCATAACAATGCAATAGCTTTGCGCAGTGGGCCCACCTTCAAGTCAGCATCTATCCTACATTTTCATTACATGCTTAAAATCTGTTTAAGCAGTTCAACCCCGGCGGTGGTACGGGTTGAGTTTTATCCTGCTTTGCAACCCTGCCAAAGCTCCTGCGCTCCTCCTTTCTCAGCATATGTGTCCCCACCTTAGTTCAATGGACGAGAGCGCCTGACTTGTTAGCCCTATCATCCCCTCTGCTCTGGCAAGCCCATATGATTGCAGTTGGGCTGATGCACCTGTTGTCTGCAGGTTTGAGGATGATGGCAGCTCCGTCCCAAGCCCAAGCAATGGCAAGGTGCTGTTGCGTGGAGTTCCAGTGAGCACTGGCACACACATCAGCTTTGACGAGGAGTGATCCCACCCCCCGTCATGGCCATTGCCTACTAGCATCATTGTGACAACTGACTTGCCCTTTTCAGATATCTACATCAAATGAAAGCAGTTGTGTTAGATTCTCCAAACAATATGTGCTGCAAAGCCAAGGCCCTGGACCCTGTAGGCGTAGTAATTTTTCAGTGATTGATCACTACCACGCATGAACATAAAGGTCATGGCACCTTTTCATAGGTTTTAGAACGTAGTTTGTTGAGTTACCCGTTATAACCTGTTGAAACACAGGTAGATTCAGCGCTCCAGAGATTATCCTTATGGTTGAGCTCTGGCAGAAATTTTAGATAGTGTCATGCTGCTTCTTATGAGGATAGTCAATGTGATCCTATTCTTTGGCCAGATATCAACGATGTCATATGGCACTGTTTTCTGCAGTCTGAAATGTTGGGGGAAAGTTAACGCTAAGAGAGCCAGATTGCATGCCCCAATTTGTTGGCAATTGACCAGCATAACATGTATGAGGTCATGCATGGTAGTGACCATATCTGAGTGTTACTGCAGTGCACATGTGGATGCATCCTGCACAATGATGGTGCTAGCAAGCGCTTCCGAAGCAATGATTGCTCATTAAACGAGGGCCCAGTCTGTCACGGCTGTGCCATGCCACTGGCGTGATGGCCATGTTACAGTACTTTGTAACAAAAAGGACTCTTTCTTCTTCGAAACTCAGACTATTTTTTTGAGGTCATGTGCCATGCTGCATGTACATGTAGCTCATACACCTGCTGTTCGAAGACCCTTGATAACACGATGTCGCATAGGGCCTAGTTAAAACTCATGATAAACTACCGTACTGTATATAATATTGCGTTGCATGGGCTGGGCCTGGCCTATTGCTAAAGTGGCCACGCCGTGGAACTTTCTCTTCAGAGTCAGGTCCTGGACTGAGTCCTGCAGGGCACTATTCATCCAAAAAAATACCAAAATCTACGCTTCCAGTGGCATGGCATGTGACACTGCGCGCTATGCAATGCCTGCAGCCAAACGTCAAATGTACTGTCATTTGATATGAATCTGTGTACACTTTTATCCTAGTTGAGTTAGCTTTCTGCCACATAGCAATCAAATTCAAGAGACCATATTTTGCATCTGCGCGGGCTAACAATGCCATGCTTTTGTTCAATATTGCGTACTTCAGTATTGACATCAAAAGGGCGACTGTTGCCATGCATTTTGGTTTGATGATGCAAATTGCCATTCAATTATCCATACGCCTTCAGGAGCTAAGCAGCGACCCCGTGGACCCTGATCCTATACAGACAAGTGTAGTTGTCATTGCCATAATTTGAAACCACAGCCACCCTGACATGTGAGTACTGCTTGCCAAGGGGCATGCACCTGGAAGTGCCTCGCTTGCTCTGAGAAGCACGCAATGCCTTCGCACCAGCCACATCCTGTGCACATTCTGGATCATTGAATGCGCTGGCAAAATAATGCGTCTGCGTGGGCCGTCCAGCGCGCCCCTGTGGAATATTATCACCATGTACAGTGGTTGAAGAATCTGGTGGCGTGGCCTGCGCCCTGCTTGGCACCTCTGACGGGACATCCCACTCGTAAGTGAACTTGCCAATCAAGATCCCTGGCAGATCTGCTGAGCTGTCTGCCGCAGAGTCTGCACCCTGGAGGAGCACCTGCTGGGGTTGGGATTCAAACCCATACACCTCGATGCGCTTTGGGGCAGATGTCTTGTCGTACGCAATTGCAGCGAGTATGTGCTCCACTGTGATGGCAGTGACCGCAATTGGAGCCCTCAGCTTGATGTCAACAAACCCAGAGCTTGAATTGAGGGCGAGACAAAGGCCGGGTATTGCGCCAGGTGAAAGCACAACCTGCGGCATACCAGGGGAACATGTAGTAATGAAACCCATCAAATGCATGTGAAGAGCCCTTGCAACCCATTTCAGGTGCATTGAATGCAGTACTCAATGTCCCTGGGATGGCATGCTCAGAATTCCTTCAACGTGCATTGTTGATCGGCTTGCGCACAGCATTGTTCACAATGGGCATGCGGGAAGGCGCATGGCAGTACGCGCATGCAATGCGCATTGCATGGTGCCAGCCATACCTGTGGATCTACTGCACCATGCCCTTCTCCTCCTGAGCCCACAGCCTTTGGAATCATGACCCTCCATGTTGACGCGTTGCTGCTGGTGTTGCAGGACTGTGCGCGCACATGGTCGTGGTACAGAGGGGAATGGCCAATGACCTGCCCTCCTGCACTTGCCAGTGCGTAGTCCGGCATGCCCTGCACAAGATCAGTAAGGCTGTTGTTCTGTGCTATGAAAGATGTGACATACATGCATGTGCGCGCAACAGGTGGTAGTGACGTACAACTCAAGTGAGTACTGTTGAGTCTCTTGTCATGTCCAGGTACAATATTCAAATACTTGCTGATGAAGTTGCAACTGATGGTGACCCCTCACCGTTTGATCAGCTGCCCACAGAGCAAACAGGTCGGCGCTGGCATCCTCTGACATGCGTTTGACCAAGTCAGCGATCTTGCTCCTGAAACAGGGCAGTGCCACCTTAAGTTGAATGACATTGTGGCAGGTGGGCACCAACTCGGATGTCACATGATATGGTGGCAAGTGGCAGGGTGGTAATTCGCAAGTTGCTGCTGGGATTTCAACTGCAAAGTTTTGCAGTTCGCTCAGACTTGCTGGGCAATTATACAGCTGCACCAACAACCAGAGAGAACAGGGTGCGCACATGCGCAGCCAGATGACAAGTGACGCATTTGCAGTGCACCTAGGCCAGTTGCTTGGAGCTACATGCATGCGCCCCAGGTAGCCAGTCATGTCTCACCCTGGAGCCATGATGAGGGCATCCTGCAAGCCAGCGACCTGCCTCTGCAGGCTCTCAACAGCATTTGCTACATGCTCCATCGCAGCGCCGCCTGGCGGCTGCCCATTGTTCATCTGTGGCTGCCCTTCCTTGCGAGGCACTGTCCCCTGTAGCAGGCTGTGGCACGGTTCACACGTTAGGTGCAGACTGAGTCACCTCTCAATCACATGGACATGCTGCACATTGGTGAAGTGCAGAGACGGTCTTTCCAGGTGTCCATGGCTCTTGTGGGGTGGCGCTGTACTTGAATGTCACAAACAGGGTGCATCAACAGCTTTGGTAGTATTGTATGGTTCACTTCGTAAGATGAAGCTGATGGCCTGATGCGCGCATCCCCCAATGCCAAGGCACTGTTATGTTGTGCATTGCCCATTAAACCCCTTGATAATGGATGCAGTTTGAAAGCAAATGTCACCTCTGCTTTATGCAGCTTTGCTCCTTTTGGAGGTTTGACAAGGCGGTTGCCAAGGTGGCTGCACCAGACTGCAGCTCCAGAAGCCTCCCTTCCACAGTGGCTGCCAGGCTGTGGTTGGCGACGCGCTGCCCAAGGAGTATTTGGATCTGAATGGCAGTGATGAGCAACACTGCCAAGGTTTTCCAGGTCATCAACCCTTTGAGGCAGCGCCACGGTGCCCCTGTCAGCTGCTCGCGAGCCCAGGTGCCCATGTGAGGCTCGGAGTGGTTTGACGTGGCTGTCTCTTCTTGCTGTGGGGTCTGGAACACATGATAGAGAGGTGCATCAAAACCTCGGCTTTTGCTGTTGCCGCCGACGGACTGCCCACCTGGGTTTGTGGACCTGTGCTCCTGCATGCGAAAGGCGGGAACCACGGGTTCAACAATGTGACCCACTGCCCATTGCCAGGATAGCGTTGTTAGGAGCAGGATATGGGCTGGGTCAATCACCTGTATACCAGAAGCTGGAATCGCCTGACTTCGCAGGGAACGTGCAGCGCTGTGCGCCCTTGCCTGCTCCACGGCAGTGGGCTCCTGCTGGGTGGCATCAGGAACTGTGCCTAAAAACGTGACGGGCTGAGCTGCTGTGTTGGCAACCTCTTCCAGATCAACGGGGTCTGGTTGAGCTACTGCTGCAACTGCCTTCTTTGTACGTGTTGTAGTATTGCGCCTTCCCCTCTTGTTGGGGGGGGGCTTGGCCTCAGTGTCAGCCATGAGTTGAATGGGTGATGCTAGTGGTGAACGGCTCGGGACAGTAGTGTACCACTTGGCAGAAATACAAAATAACAGTTCTGTGGTTTGGACTTGCTTCCTGGTCTTCAGCTGCATTTAATAGAAGGGCACCTCGATCAGCAACATTTGGTAGTTCTCCCTCCTCGTTGACACTGAGTGTATTACTGTCACTGCAAACGAAGGAACTGCCATATCCTTGCATTACAAAAAGGCAGTTTTGGCTGAGCAACATTGGTTGGGAGGAGAGTCTCTGTGATGGTAAAAAAATTTAAGTCTGCCTGCCTTGGCAAGCGGGCACCCTAGTGCACTTGGAAATTGACTGGCTGGGCGCCGCGCTGAGTCAGACGATGAAGAAGTCAGCGCTGCAACATCAGGAATGCGTGCTCACATCCTATGCATTGATTCAGTTGTGTTTAGAAGGCACCCTACAAACACAGTCAGACAGTACAGAACCGGTTCTGACAAGAACCACGTCCATGTACCCTGGTGGACATGCTCAGATCAGGGCACAATGTGTCATATGAGACAGGGTTTTAGCTGGGGTCCAGATTGACATCCAATGCACTGCCATGTTTATTTATTGGTGTCAAACTACGCAGATAATCCATTTTCTTGTCACTGAGACCCCTACCCAAGCCACGTGTCAACAAAACCTAGACTGATATCATAACTAGTGCCACCCAGGTTACGGGTACGGTCGCGGACAACGCCCCATACTGTATACATGTACCACTGCAAATCAGCAAAACGTTGGGTCATCACAATAGCTGACCTCAAGAAATTGATTCCAGCTGCTGAACATCTGGTAAGCATACGTTACTATTTTTGCAAGCTATTCTACAGGAGCAGCTCACACGTTGGAGCACAAATTGCGATTTGTAATATCAACATGTTGTCTGCACGCATTGAAAGATTGAATTATAAAAAGGACATTCTAAGCATGCGTTGAACTTGCTGATGCAAATTGTTGGACAGATACCAGGTTGTATAGCTGCAAATATGGCAGGCTATGTCACTGTAAAAGGATCGTTGCAACAGCAGAAATCGCCAGCACAGCCCCCAGTACGATCATGCAACCTGCCAGTACGCCTTTATATTGCCGTGGGATGTGCTGTCCAGTCCAAAACACCAACAGCGCTGGGAAAATAAAGCCAACCACCACTGTGGCTGTTCCCCCAAGCAGCTTCATTGGCGTCTGGATGTCAGGCACGTAGAGCGCGATGGTGAAAACAAGGAAAATCACAATTGCTGTCAATGAATACCACCCCCTTATGTGCAGCTTCTTGGCAAAGCACACCTCAATAATCGTCTCCCTCAGCGCCCAGTTGAGCAGTGGGAAGGTTGCCAAGAGGTTCACCAAGTAACTGAGCAGCAGGAGGTTGACAAGCACTTTGGCGGAGAAAATCCCCACAAGGGGGCTCAGAGCATCCACTGAAAAGTTGGCCAAGAGGTCGCCTTGCAGCTGCTCGCCAAAGACGATGTAGCCTCCGATGCCCACTGAGAGGTACAGGTTGGTTGCCAGGGCAAGGGATATTTTGAGCACCTTGCGCATGCCTGATGGCTTGTACTCTGGAAGTTCTTGCATCTGCAGTGATACGAGATTGAGTTGGCGGGCAGGTACATGCGCTGATGGTGGAGCACAGAGCACCGGCAGAACATGCCGATTTGCATGCGGCACACAGTACAACCAGTGCTGATGCCATGCATGCAAGATGGCAATGGTGTTGACCCAGTGAATGGAAACTGGTTGTTGCAAATGAGTTGATTTTCCATAATAACACCATCTTTGGCGTGAAGTCAACTGCCATTCATTGGTCCGTGGGTGCTACTTAGTCACATGCACATATGGTGCCAAGCAGTCCGGCCTGGCACTGATTAAATCCCTTGTTGACCTTGCGCAATCATGGGTGCTGCACAAGTGTGTGTACGTACCACAGGGTGGATGTTGTAGTGGCACACGTAGGACGTGAGCATGAGCGGAGCAGTTCCGAACACGGTGACCAGCTTCTGCACAAAGGTTTGGCCCAAGTCGCTCTCCTTGGGCCACCAGTTGATGTCCACAACCTTGCCCAGCCAGATCGTTTTGCCCGCCAGGAAGACTACTGACATGACAAATGCCGACGACAGCAACACACTGAGGCCGCTGGTGGTTGCCAAAGTGGCCAGGTGCCTGTGGACCAATTTGCAGGTCAGTGCCTGGTGGGCACATGTGTGAAGCTGTGTCACACCCATGGTTGCTATAATCACACTCTTGCACACCAACTAATTAGTTAGTCGCATGCATTCCAGCAAATAGTCACAAAAAAGCACTCAGCATTGCACACGCGGCGATGGCCGTGGTATTTAGCGACAACCTTGTGCACTGTATTTACAGTATTGACTTGTGTGCCACTTACCGCAAACACACCAGGGGGAGGAGCACGAAGAGGGTGAACATTCCAATCTGCATCAAAGCACAGCTGTACATGAGTGCCTCGACAGAATGGTAGGGGGTGTGAAGGGTTCCAACGCCAAGATTAGCTCTTTACACCAACAACTGCATGTGACAGACTACAGCAAGGGCCACGTACCACAAATGTTCTGGAGTAGTACCAGGCCGAAGTTATCTCCAAGTTGAACATCGAGCGCAGCAATCCCCCTGTGGGCGGGTCTGCGCCACCCAGCACTATGTCCCCGATCATGATCATCATTACCACCATCATGCCTGCATGGCATTATTCCGTTTGAGCACAGCCAGATATGACTGGATTCCAGCACGTGTGGCAAGAATCGCTCAGCCACCCCACCTGTGTTGTTTGCCATGATTGAGAGCTCCAAAATGAGCTTCCCGGCCTTGCCGAACTTTGACTTGACCACATCTATGTATGTCCACGTGCTGGTCTCCTCAGAGGCCCTGGGAAATACAAAGTAATAGAATTGGTTTACAAACCACCCGTTGCTTTGTCCTCACTTGGACTACAGACTCATCTACAATACGGCTGCAAATTTAGCAAAGGTAACAATTGATGTGGCCAGACGTTAACTTGTTTAGTTATTCACTGCAAATCTAGCAACAGTCTGATACAGCAGTCACAACTGGCGCACCTGACAAGCGCGGCTGTCGACACGTATGACAGACCCCACATGCCCAGCAGCAAGGTTGTTGCCAAAACAACCCCCAGGCTTTTAAAAGCGAAGGGTAGGGCCATCATGCCGGCCCCAATGACAGTGTTGGTGATGTTAAAGACTTGTGCTTGAACTGAACTTGTTGGCTCCGGGTCTTGGCTGTCAACGCTCTCCACAGCCCAGTCTGGGTGCACTGGGATGGCGTGACTCTCGGGCTCCCTGGTTGCAAGCACACTTCTGGATTACCAGGACGTTACCAAGCGGCACAGATACGAAACCAGCTATTGCCTTGGCTAGTGTCAAGGGGTGGGTAGGGGTCTTGTCCGTGATCTAGGGTATATGCATGCATCCACAATTCAACGTGCAAGCCACAGGCAAGTGCTGGAAAGTTTGCTGTTTGAAAATACCTGTCACGAGGAGTGAGATTTGCTGAAGACAGCAGCGGAGTAGTGGCTCCCTCTGGGTCTGGCTCAAGGCCTAGCAACCACTTCCTCGTGGGTGTGGCGCCAGGCAGCTGCATTCTCCCAGCAGTAGGCCTGGAAGCCGTGCTGGTGGTCGAAGCCTCTGATCGTGGAGCTGGTGGAGTGTCCATGGAGGTGTGCTCCTTCCCAGTGCTCCTCAAAATTTTAAGCCGGTTGATTGGCACGGCATGTCCTGGCCAACTGGCTGTTTGAAAAAGTGGCAGTTTTTTCTACTCAGTTCACGGTCGATGGGAAACTAGTCACTTGCTTAGGCAGTTTGAATGTTTGAGAATAAGCTCTTGAGTCGAGGCGTTTTAACGCTTAAAAGCAAAAACACCTTGGCCCCAATTGCATGCACTGTAAGGGAGCAATGATATTAGAATATTATGAGGGAGAGGACCAAGCCATGCCAGTTCAGGTGGGCATTCCACCGCAAAAGGTCCCGTAGGCCACTCAACTCCCAGCAAAGTGGACACCTCACCCCCCTGGAAGCTCCGTTGGTGCACCCCAGAGCCTGCCTGTGCACCTGTATCCAGTGCGAGTTGCAGTGGCATAAAAAGCCAGTTCAAAAACGCACAAGCTTTTTACAGAATAGACCCCATGGGGGGCTCCTGCTGTGGGCCTGGACTCAATTGCACGCCGTAAATTTCGCTTGACACTGTAACAGAGGTACTCAGGCCAGTGGTTCGTCAATTGTTCCCGCTTGTACAGCCAATTTGCACCAGATCTGATGCACGCGTTGGGTGCGGAGCCACAGCTGCTTCCAGGCGAGAGGTTGAACGGCATGAGTCGAGTATGGCACGTTGTTAGGGCAGCATCTCAAGCCGGGTGGCACCGTAACACGCGGAGGACGTGTCCAGGGTTCGGTTACAGGTGAGAATGGGACCCAAAGGCTTTATTCCTTTTCCTTGTGCCAGCAGATACTGTCGTGATATGGCTGAGCACCCGAGGAAGCTCAAAGTAAGCCTAACTACCACCTGCATTGACGTCAGTCTTGACTCTGTTTCTGCCCTGAACCCTCCATGCACTGTGCCATCCCTTGCTGCAGGCATGCCATGCCTCCAGCAACAAGGGGGATTGCCACCCTTGTGTGCGCTCTGTCTACCAACAGCTCGTCACCTTCCACATTCAACCCCACTCCTTGGCCCCCTCTGCCAAACACCAGCCGGGTAGGTGCCCCCAGCTGCTGCCCACACTCATTAATATCAGTCTCCCGCATTGCCATGCCATTGCCATGCTGCCAATTGGGTCCCTAGCTCTACGTGTAGGTGCACTCGTTTCCCAACTCATCCGGCAAAGCAGCCAGGAAAATACCAGCTATGGTACATTTCACTAGAACTGGAACTGGCTGGGTGACGTTTGCGCGCCTATGCAGTGTTAAACCCTAAACCCTGGCCCACTTGTGGTCTGCCTAGACGTGCACACCATGGCTGCAACATGACTCTGACCTACCCGAAAAATGTCCAGGGTACGGCATTGTGTTCTCGCCCAGACCCCCTCCACCCAGTGAGGGAGGAAAACCCTTGCCTGGAAGTCCTCTGCAACCCGTCAATCAACCGTAAACCCTACATCCTGGATGTCCTCTGCAACCCCTCACTCAACCCTAAACCCTACATCGTGGATATCCTCTGCAACCCCTCACTCAACCCTAAACCCTACATCCTGGATGTCCTCTGCAACCGCTTACTCAACCCTTAACCCTACATCCTGCCCAGCTGTGCACGCCTTAACCATACATCACCGCCCATTTTATGTCACCGTTGCACAGGGCATGACCACCGTGTTCCCGCCCGGACCCCCGCCTCCCAGCGAGGACAAACCCGCATGGACGGACGAGGTGATGGCCAGCCCGCTGGACGTCAAGCGCAGGATTTTCTGCAACCGCTCGCTCAACCTGCAGCACATCCGGGCGGTGGGCTTTGACATGGACTACACGCTGGCGCAGTACAAGCCCGAGACCTTTGAGACGCTGGCGCACGTGCAGACCGTGAAGAAGCTGGTCACGGTGTTTGGGTACCCGCAGGTGCGTGGTGTAAACCCTAAACCCTACACAGCTGGTGCATGTGCAGACTATGATGGAGCTGGGTCACGGTTTTTGGGTGCCTCAAATGCAAGTTATGTTGCGATCCTCACCTCTGGTAGGGGCATCCACCGAGGTGCATGCTGGCTAAATCTTACTTGTCACTGCATGGGGTGGCATTCATAAGCACTGGGAGGAGTGCCCACAACAGGGTTCTGCGCGGCAGGCCAATGCTGTCAGAACATAACTGACGGCATTCCCACACCCAAAAATAGAAGTATCAACCAGCTATGGCGCTGATGCAGCATGCAGCATGCACACCATGCGAAACTGCCTGGCACCGCTACCACCTCTATCCATCCATGCTGGGCTCAAATGCTTTCGCATCAGCAATAAAAGAGCTCGCAAGTCATGCATCAGCACATCCCTGGCATGGGCATCCCTGGGGGCTTTGTTAATCCCAAATCCCATCCCCGCCAGGACCTGTACGACTTCAAGTTCGACTGGCGCTACATGATCCGGGGGCTGACCATCGACAAGAAGCGCGGCAATGTGCTCAAGGTGGGTGTGGTGGCATGCCATGGGACATTATGGACAGGATTGCCGTGCCTTGTCATGGCAATCCCTGCCTTGTCCTTGCGATCCTTGCCCTTGACAATCACAAGTGTTCAAGGACAGGCTGCCTTCCAAAAGTGTACATTTATGTCGGTGAAAATCTTCACTTGGTCATGGAAACAATCATAAGGAAATTGAAAGGAAAATACCTCAGTGTCCATTAGATTGCTAAAATTTTATTCATATCTATTTCTGATGTGCGCGTGTATCCCTGTCATGCCCCAGGTGGACCGCCACAAGTACGTCAAGCTTGCCTACCACGGCTTCCGCCAGCTGTCGCCCGAGGAGCGCAAGAAGACATACGCGGACAGCGAGGTGCGGTTCTCGTTCGACGAGCCCGACTTTGCGCTCATCGACACCCTGTTCTCGCTGGCGGAGGCGCACCTGTTCTGCCAGCTGGTGGAGATGCAGGACGACCCGCACAGGCGGGACAGGCTGCCGCCGGGAAAGAGCTACGCGGACCTGTACAGGTGGGGCGCGAGTTTAGGGTTTTAGGGTTTAGGGTATGTAAAGTTAGGGTTTCAGAAACTTACTACGTCTATATGAGCGCCGCCTGCGCTGCCTCAAACTTGCCACATGAACGCCATGCCATGCCACAATGCCTTCAATGTCATGCCATAATGTCCGCCATGTCATGCTGTAATGCCCGCCATGCCATGCCTTAATGCCTGCCATGCCAGGCTTCACGCATGCCTCCCTTTTCACTTCTGCTTTGCCCTGCAGGGACGTGCGTGCGGCGGTTGACCTGTGCCATCGGGACGGTAGCCTGAAGCGGGCGGTAGCGGCTGACCCTGCCAAGTACATCCACGAGGTGAGCGAACCCTTGAACTCCCTATTGTTAATGATGGAAACTAACATAAAATAATGGAAAAGAACAGTGTAGGTTAAATGCATGCGGTAGAGGCTGACCCTGCTAAGTACATCCACGCTTTGCACACCATGCACAACCTGGACATCCGCCCACTGTGGCGTGCGTACACCTCACCTCGCACGGGGACTCTGTACCAACGCGGTGCCATTACGCATGGCGCAAGCATATTTTATTTGTAATATGTAAGTGGCAAAAGGAAGAGAAAAAACGAAAACAAAGGTGTTTTCTTCAGTATAATAGGGAAATTAACTGAGATGCCCTTTCACCACATCCAATTCTGTGCCATACACATGCCCCAGGACCAGCGCCTGCCCGCCCTGCTTGAGATGGTCCGCCTGTCGGGCAAGCGCGTGTTCCTGGCCACCAACAGCCTGTGGGACTACACCAACGTGGTCATGAACTACCTGGTGGCGGGCAAGACGGGCGCAGACAGGGACGGGTCCTGGCTGGAGTACTTTGATGTGGTGGTCACGGGTGGGTGGGTGGGGAGGGGGACGTCATGGTGTGCTTTCATGTGGTCATCGTGGGTGTGGGGGGGCTGGTTGGGGGTGGGCAGAGCTTAAACCAGAAACATGAAGTATTTGGTGGGCGCAGCCATGCACAATGAGTGGGTCAGTGGGTGGTCTCTAGTGGGGGAGAGTAGGGAGGCCTGTGTACGGTGGTGTGATTGCAATTCTGAAGGCTTACTGTTGGAGATTGCCATTGACTGGCCCGTGGGCTGGCGCAGGATGCGGCAAGCCCGGCTTCTTCACGCAGTCCAAGCCGCTGTTTGAGGTTGTGACAACCACCGGCATGCTGCTCAACACAGAGAATGGGTCGCCCATGACACCCATCGGGGAGCAGGACCTACCCACGCCTGAGCTGGTGCGACCCATGGGGCACAGGCTGGCACAATTGCGCTGCTATTGAATGGGTACTGGTACCAGTACAATGCTCATGGTCTCTGTGCATTGCACTGAGTACCACAAACGCTGCCCCTTGTCATGTGCGCAGCCCCCCCCCCCCCACACACACCACCACCAAATTACCCGCCCTGGGCACGCGCCTCTCCATGGGACAGCACTCCATGCCCACCCCCCACCCCCCACCGCAGGGCAGCACCGCCCCCAGCGACGTGGCCCACCAGCACCGGCAGGGGGAGCGCGCGCGCGTGTTCCAGGGGGGGAACTACGTGGACCTGCACAAGATGCTGGGGGTGCGCGCGGGGCCCGACGTGCTGTACATAGGTGGGTGGGTAGGTGCATAACCCATACATTCACGTGACTCGATTGGTGGGTGAGCTGTCCTCACACATACGTATCATCGGGCGTCAGATTCCATACACGTGTGCAATACACCAATGCTGTACGTAGGTGGGTGGGTGGGTACATGGCCCAAACATGATGTGACTCGTGTCATCAGGTGTCAGGTATCATGCATCTAATGGTGTACATAGGTGGGTGCCTGCACAGCCCAAACATGTATGAAGTGCATGCATATCCACCCAACTAGATGTGGTCACCCTGTGGCTGTATGCAGGTGACCACATCTACGGTGACATCCTGCGCAGCAAGAAGACGCTGGGCTGGAGGACCATGCTGGTGGTGCCTGAGCTGGAGACTGAGCTGGAGATCATGCAGAAGTCGGTGGTGAGTGGTGTGGGTGTGGGTAGAATGGGATGTGGCTAATGCCTTGATAGTTGTGTGGGTGTGGGAGAAGGGGGGAGGGAGGGAGGGGGGGGGGCTGCTGGCGCTCCGCCAGCAGCGCGATTGGCTGGACGATGCCATCCAGCACATGGAGTGAATCCTGCAAGAGCACAAATCAACCCCTCATTAGCCACCACCCACCCACCATCCTCTACCCTGTATGGCAGGGCTTAAAGCTCATCAATATAAGGATAACCTCTCACCCTCGCAGGGCACCATGCCAGAGCTCCAGGCCCTTCGGCAGCAGCGCGACTCGCTGGACGACGCCATCCAGCGCGTGGAGTGGACCCTAGCGCACGACAACCTGGCGCCGGACGAGGCCGCCAAGTACCTGGAGTTCACGGAAACCCTAAGGGTCCAGCGGGACACTGTCAAGGAGCGCCACACGCAGGTGCTGCGGGAGCACCACGGCAGGTTCCACAAGATCTGGGGCCAGCTGCTCAAGACAGGGTACCAAAACTCGCAGTTTGCGCATCAGGTGGGTGTTGGGGGGGAGAGGAGAGGGGTAGAAGGGGATGCAGTGCGTTTGGGATGCTTTGTCTGCAGGACATGGAAATCTGGTGCAAATCTGAACCCTGAACTCGCAGTGTGCGCACCATGTGGGTGCTACCATATGCACATACATAGTTGTGAACTGGATTTCTTGTAGTGGGTGTGTGAGGTGTGTAGGGGGGTAGGTTGTAGGGTTTCCGATCGCCCATGGACACCCCTGGGTGAGGAGGGCGCGTACTGGGGTGCTGTGCCTGCAGGACCCGCAAACCTTGACCATGAACCTACTTCTGGCTCCTAATCCCTAAACCCTAATCCTATACCCTGCCCGCGCAGGTTGAGCGCTTTGCATGCGTGTACACCAGCCATGCACCGAACACTCAAACCCTAGCTCCCAATCCCTAAACCCTAATCCACCACCTTGCCCACAGGTTGAGCGCTTTGCGTGCGTGTACACCAGCCACGTGTCCAACATGTCCTTCTACTCGCCCTACAAGAGCTTCAGGGGCAGGCTGGACACGATGGCACACGAGGAGGAGCCAACATTTGAGTACATGACAGAAGAGGAGTAGGGGGGGCGGGAGCTGGCTTGGGGTGGGGGGCTACAACACATTTGTGTACATTGTGGACGAGGAACTGGGGGGGGGAGGAAGGGGGATAGGATAGTGATAGGACCTGTTATCATCTTATTATACTTGCTGGATCTCTCATTGGGTGTAAGGTTGAGTAGGGGAGGGAAATGGGCCTTGCTGGAACATTCGTTTGTACTTGGCATGATGAGGGGGGGAGGGGGGGATTTGAGTGCATTGTGTAAGAGGGGTAGTGTGAGGGCCTGTTGGAACATGCAGGCCTAGGGAGAGGCATGTCCCCGTCATCCTTTCTTGTTGGGTACACGGGTGAGGGTATAGATTTGAGTATGGAGGGCAACAATGGGTTGAAGGCGTGCAGGGTGCGAATTGCAATTACATTAAATTAGCGTGGGCATCAGGCACGTTTTGTGCAGAGCAAACAATCCCTGTTGAAGAAAACAATTGCGCGTATTCTGAATCAGCGAAGCGTTGTTGAACTACAATGCATTTGCATTGGCAAGTTGAACACGCATGCGATGTCAAACGTAAAGTTTGCCACATTTTATATGACGCGTACTGTACAAGTGGACTCTTTTTTCCAGCCTTGGGCCAAGCCGCTGCGGGCCCCGGGTATTAAATTTCATTTACTGTCATGTGGTACCAATGTGGGTGTTATGCTGCTCCATTTCTCGCCGGGGTCATAGAGCCTGTAACTTATCAACAACCTGGTATCGCACCCTAAACAAATCATTGCTTCCACCATCCATTCAACCCTGTGGGAACGCGCTAGTGGCGTATATGCTGGCCTGTATAAAGCCTTATTGCATCC
>JAULBX010026286.1:0-14861 GCA_032358255.1 Heterotrichella gracilis
GGGGGGGGGGGGGGGGGGGGGGGGGGGGGGGGGGGGGGGGGGGGGGGGGGGGGGGGGGGGGGGGGGGGGGGGGGTGGACCGCTTGCAGGGGTGAAAAGCCTGTTGAAGACCCGCAGCCTTAAGGGGTTGAAAGAATCGATGAAATCGGGGATGGGGGGGAGCGGGCGACTGCAGGGGGTGAGCCTTAGTGCTAAAGAGGTAGGCGGAGGGGGTGGGGGTGGAGGGGTCGCATGGAGTGGTTAAGTGTGTTAAGTAGTTGTTGTAAACACAACACCAGTTTCTATTCGTTTTGTGACCATGTTGTGACGTCTTTCTTTCTTATCTCATATAATCTGATCCAATGTAATCTACCTAACAGGATTCCTGTGGGTGGGCAACGGATTGTCATAGAAGAGTGGAGTAAGCGAATGTAATTTCTGATATTATTCCTGCTTTTTTTAGAAATATACAATGGAAAAAACATTCCTGCGTGTAGGAGGAGATTGCCCGGCTGACCAAGAGCGACAGGCACCCCCACAGCACCCCACCCCAGGCCGCCAGCTCAGGAGCCAACATAGGATCAAGCCCAGGACCCCTTGCAGGGCTGCCAGAGGACCAAGGGGGAGAAAATGCTGCCAAGGAAACAGGGGAGGTCAAGGGGGCGGCAACGGGGGCGGTCAATGTGGTGTCACCGTTCGGTGGAATTTCCTCCCCAGCGGCGGGGGGTGATGTTCCTCCCCTTGGTGGTGTTGGGGGTGTGGGGGGTGGCGATGCAGGGGAGGTGGCACCAGCAGCAGCGGCAGCGGTGGTGGTTAAGGTGGTGTCTCCGTTCGGAGGTGGTGGTGGTGGGGTGGGTAGTGGTGGGACAGTAACCAGCCCATTTGGTGGGCCACCACCACCACCACCACCACCACCACCAAAACCAAATTCAGTGGTGTCCCCATTTGGTGGCTCTTCATCACCACCATCACCACCAGTACCAGCAGCACCACCACCACCATCATCACCACCACCACCACCGCCGCCGGTGGTATCCCCATTTGGTGGATCTTCATCACCACCACCACCACTACCATCACCAGCCTCCCCATTCGGTGTCCCCTCCCCCCCTCCACCACCACCACCAATACCAGCAGCAGCCTCCCCATTCGGGGGTGGTGCCTCCCCATCACCCTCGCCCCTGCCCCCACCACCCCCTCCCGCACCCACCCCGCACCCCACCACCAGCGATGCTGCCCTGACACCCACCCACAGCGATTTCAGCAGCGAGGGGGTATCAAAAAAAAGCGAAAAGAGAAGGGCGCCGGTATTTGGGTCCCGGGGACGCAAATCTGGGATGCTGTCTGGGATGTCGAAGAAGATGATGGCCCTAGGGGGGTCCATCAGGGGGGGATCCATGAAGGTTAAGAGTTCAGTTGAGGGGACGATGGAGGGGCCGGAAGGTGGGTGTTGAATGGAAGTCTCCCCTTTGGAAAAACCTATGCACCGGTGAAAACCCTTTGTGGACATGGGGAAACCCTGTGCAACCCTACAGCAGGGTCTCTGAGTAGCTATCTACCTGCTCCCCCCCAACCCTGACGCTGACCCTAAACACTGTTGCCGAAAACCCTATAGGGATGAGCCGGCGCTCGCGCCAGCCCTACGCTAACCCTGAACCCCAATGCAACTATAAAGCTGACCCTAAACCCTGTTGCCAAAAACCCTACAGGGATGAGCCGGCGCTCTCGCCAGCCCAGCAGCGTGTCCCGAGTGCAGTTGGATGGCGGTATGGAGATAACCCGGGATGATGTGGTGGGGTTCGACTTGCTTGGTTCAGAGCATTCCAGGGTAAGTGAAATAGTTGGTGGGCTTTGATGTTAATGCAAATGTGATTGGGTGTGCGGAGTGAAGGTATCTTGAGGGGATCAAGCAATCCAAAGACCTTCCCAGGTTAACCTTGCCTTGATAGGCCAGACCCTAGGCTAGGGTTTCCGACTAACCCTATCCACCGACCCCACAGGCCCTTCTGAAGACCGCCAAACAGAAAGCCACCAAGCTGGCGGCATACGAGCGGCTGTTCAGTTCAGGGGGGATGGACCCCGCTACCACCTCCACCCGGGGTCAGGGGCTGATGCCCGCGACCTTCAAGGGGGGGAAGGAGGGCGGGGGCGGAGGGAGGGTGGGGGCCAATCGCTTCATGCAACCTTCTGGATCGGTGAGTGGAGGGTGTGGTGGTGGGTGGTGGCGGGTGGAGGGATGGTGGTGGGACGTGGGGGTATTCTGAGGTACCAGTATGTGGCGGTTTGACAGGCTGCGTCATGCAATGCAGCTACTGTGGTGGCGTGCTGGGTGGTGGGGTGGGTGGCACTAGGTAGGGTTGATGAGTGAGGTGTGAGGTGGTGGTGGGAGGGCGGGAAATGTGGTGCATACAACCCTCTTCTTGACAACATGTATAGAAAGGCACAGAACAAACAACCCAGCACCAGACACCTCCCTCCCCTACCAGTATTCTCCGGGTAAATTGTGTGTTGACTGCAAGATCTTTCCTCCCACTTTCCCAGGTATTTGAGCGCATGGATCGCAACATCTCCGACATCCTTGAGAGCCAGACAGTGGTCGAGCAGCTGTGCGAAAACAGGATTGCGTCACTCGAGCGCCTGCTGGCATTCGAGGTGGCATTCTACCACATGGCCCTCCCGGTGGCCTCCGCATGGTGCGCAAACCCTAGGACACCCCAAACCCTACTCCAGGGTCCCTATCCGTGGCTATCGCATGGTGTGCAAAGAGTCCCAAGTCCCACACATTGCAACCCTGACCTCCCTCCGCTTGGTCGCACCCCCTAGAATCATCCCTAAGCCCCACTGGCCGATGCACATGTTGCCAGGGGCCGCATTGCCTCTTGCATTCGTGGCAAAGAGGGTGTATGGTATGCTTTGAGTGGGTCCTTAATCCGCACGGCAACATGTTGGATATCTCTATGCCCCTCCCCTTGCAGGCCGCTGAATTTCGATGTGAGCCGCAGCCAGAGCGGGCTGAGGATTGCAACCACAGCAGCGCCCGTGTCGGGACACTAAACCCTACGCTAGGGTAATGTGCTGAGGCATGGAACCCCATATTAGGGTGTGGCGGTGGAACCTGCCAACCGTTGGGAAGGGCCCTAAACCCTCCTCCAGGGTTTTGTGGCAGGGGTCAAAAACCCTTCATTCGGTTTTAATTGGTGGGGCACGTCGATTGCAGACAGTGTGCAAGGGTGTGGATATGACGGTGCTTCAGCATTTCATTTTCCTTGCGTGAATCCCTGTACAAGGGTTTCTTTACAAGCTAGGCTCCACGGTAACACAGGCAGGCTGCCCATTGAAACCACTTTGACAACAGTATATTTTACACTGTACCGTTTGTGTTTTTTCCAAGCTTTCGCCCCAAAAATCCATCGCTCTACACCTGCTCAGTCAAGAACGTGGAAACTGCTATTATCACTGTGTTTTCTCAACCGCGCTGCTATGTCTACCTTGGTACGAAAGAGCGACTGCTATTGCTATCATGTAAGCTACTGGTGGTTTTGTTTACACAAGCACCGCTACCAGCTTGGCACCCCTTAAAATTTGTTTTTTATAGTACCAGCCCACCTGGGAAATACACTATAACAGGGGGATAGACTCAAGCGTGATAAATTTGAAATTTGTACGTGCGTTCCCTTAGTGTTTACGGTTTTCCATTCAGGATTTCCATCAACGAGGATGGTAAGTGGGGCATGGCCCTAATTTCAATTGCTTTTGGCACCTTTTGATGGTGACCATGCACGCAGCACCAAGGGTAATAGGATAATAGGATTGTTATTTTCTGACTATTATATTATTATACCTTGGAAGCACGCACAAGCTTCCTGCTGCGCAAGACCCGATGCTTTCTAGCATCGTTTGCTTTGTTTTATTTGCTTCAATTGGGTACAAAAATACTTAATTGGTTAGTTTTCCGCCCTGGCTCTACCCAATTTTATGTGCAAGTTTTCAAGACACTTAGTACTGTGGTGGGCTGTCAACTACTTGTAGTGGAGGTATACTATTATGACTGTGGTGCGCAAAGACCAGTGCTTGCTGGCGTATTGCCTGGACGTTTGTTTCCTTTCTCATCACGTGATAACTCCTTGGCACATCACTTGACTGCGCCAGGCATCGCTCTGCGCAATTTCAACTTTCAAATTTCAAACATCAGATTTCATGTGCCGCGTCCCGACACCTAGGCGGCATTGTGTTGATTTGTCCATTACTTGCCAAGCACTATTGAATGGTTTGTTCTCATTTGAATTTGTGGCAAGTATCATTGTGCGATGTTAATCCAAGTGCGTGGGCTGCGTGTCAAGCACCATTCGATGTGTAATTTTAAACCAATTTCCCCTGGGCTTCTCTAATATATGTGTCCATACAACAGCTTCAACACGTTTTCATCTGGTCAACTGTGACAGCCATTTAGGGTTTTCCCCACCTCTCAGGTTTGCCAACCTTCAAATACCCTAGGGCATTTTTGGCTGGCGGCCACACCACGTGCGAATAAACACCTGACCCTGTTTTGGATAACGCTCGCTCGTGTGCTGCTTAGCTGTGACCAGCAAAGACACGCGTAAGTCATTGCAAAGTGTTATCTTGTCCTTGTTATAAACGCTGTTCGTTGAAGAGCGTTTGTAACGCGAAGAGGACCTTGGCAAGGTTTGGAACGCGAGGTACTGGGCGAGTCGCACACTGCTTTCCACACTGTTGTAACGTTGGCGGGCGTTAAACAAGGCTGGTTGAACACCATACACTCGGGCCTGAACTTCATAACGCTGCACAAGTTAGAGGGTTTAACACAGGTAAAGGGTACAATGCATGCTAAAGTCAGTTGCATGCATGCTGTCATGGATGCTTAGCGGCCACTCAGCGGTAGCGTTAGACACCTAACCAGTGCCTGCACGATAGTGCCAAGTCGTCAATTTGTCTAAAAACTGCGCTGAATCTTTGACCAACGTCCAGCATTTGCACCTTCCATCGCCCCACCGCATGCCTCCACAGTGAAGTAAATCAGGTCACTGAGGTAACACAGGTCATCTTTCTCACAGCCTTCCTCGTCTTTCGCATTCCTTTCCCTCACGTTCCATCTTCTGGCGTGTTGCCTATGCATCCATTCGCGTGGCAGGACATCTTGCCTGCCCCTGCTTTGCATATTGCTGCGTCACTCCACAACCCACACCCACACCCCAGCCATGGCATGCACGCATCAACACTTACCTTTCTCTGACCTCGCCCATCTTCCCCACCCACCCACAGCCACGATGCTGGGGGCCCGCACCACCGCAGCCATAGGCGCCAGCCCCCACTCCGCCACCAGCCCCCACCACCACCACCAGCGAAGCCAAGCCCCCACCCGGCACCATGCCCTGGAGGGTACCCGCACACGCAGGCAACCCCCCACCCTCGGCAGCATCCTGCTCAGCGGTTCACTCATCAACTCCATCCCCCTCGCCTACACACACACGCAGGCCTCAAAGGTGAGGGCCACTGCTGGATAGGTAGTGCACCTTGACAGATTTGTAACCACATAACTAGGGTTGGGACACTTTGGAAAATGCTAAGCCCTAAACCCCGAATCATTTAGGCATGATTCTGGTTCAAAAACTCCCTGGGTATCGCCATCTTCCTGGCCTACATACACATATGGGAGGCACGTCAGTATTGTGCGTTGAATTCCACCCCTCATAAGTATCAGGTGTACTAAATGGATACCTCCCCCCTCCCCTTTGCAGTCTGACCAAGTCCCCAGCTCCCTGCTTCAGCGCGTGGCCTACCAGGGGGTTCCGGGTGCATACAGCGAGGGGGCAGCGGGCAAGGCATGCCCTGACTGGGAGCTGGTGCCATGCGCTCAGTTCGAGGTGCGGGAAAAACCCGGGCAGAACCCTAGCTTGAGGAATGTTCAGCTAGGTGGGGCTGCTGAGGCCGCTGTGCTCCCAAAACCCTAACCATGACGGCTGAAACCCTAAACTCGACCATCAAAACCCTAGCCATGGCGGGCACAAACCCACCGCAAACACTTGTACCTTTGGTTGCTTACCAGGGTGCTTAGCCAGTGGGCGGCTGAGCGCGTGGTGCTTCTTAAACCCTAGCTATGGCCATCATAACCCTAATGCAAAACCCTTGCCTTGCAGTCTGCTTTCCAGGTGCTTAGCCAGAGGGCTGCTGAGCGCGCAGTGCTGCCCATCAAGACCTCACTTGCGGGGTCCGTTTATGAGCAATAAACCCTAGGCCTACACCCTTTATCGCAGGTGCTCAGCCAATAAGCCGGGAAACGAGCTGTACCGGTTATCACACTAAAATTTAAACCCCTAAAGCCTCAAACCATTGCCCCGCAGGTTGCTTTCCAGGTGCTTAGCCAGTGGGCGGCTGAGCGCGCGGTGCTTCCCATTGAGAACTCGCTGGGTGGGTCGATCCACGCGGTGTATGACCTGCTGCTGCGCTACCGCATGCACATAGTGGGGGAGGTAAGCGACATGGGAAGGAGGGGGGGAGAAGTGGGGGAATGGGGTATTCACAAGCGCCGTTTGGGGTTGAATGTGAAAGCGGAGGAAGGGGTGGGTGTGGTGGTGGTGATTATGGTGGTGGTGGGTGGATGGGTTTATCCAAGCTGTGCATGACCTGCTGCTGCGCTGCCGCATGCACATAGTGGGGGAGGTAAGCGACATGGATGTGGGGAACGGGGAAGGAATATAGGGTGGAGGAAGGAGGGACGATATGGGGTGTGAGGAGGGGAGGAGAGTGGGGGGTTGTGTGTGTGTAGTGGTGGATGGTGGGTCCATCCATGCTGTTTATGACCTGCTGCTGCGCTACCGCGTGCACATAGTAGGGGAGGTAAGCGATGGTTGTAAGGAATTGGAGGGGGTGTGGGGTGTAGGATGGGATGATGTGGGATGCGAGGAGAGTGGGGGAGGTGGCGGGGTGGGTCGGTCCATGCGGTGAATGCCCTGCTGCTGCGCATGCACATCGTAGGGGAGAAAAGGAATGGTTTGAGGGAAGGTGGGGGGTATGAACATGCATCTTTTGGGGTTGAATGTGAAGTAGAGGAAGGGGTGTGCGATGGCGGTGGGTGGTGGGTGTCGTGGCGGTGGGCGGGTGGGGTCATGCATGTGGTGTATGACCTGCTGCTGCATGTGCTGGGCGTGCACATTGTGGGCAGGTGTGGGGTGTGAAAGTGGGGATTGCTATGTTATTGAGGGGAGGGCAGGTATGCCCGAACAAAGTTGCAGTGGGGAGGGGTTATTGTGTATGGCTGGTTTCTGGGTACCCTACCTCCCATGCGTTATATCCCTAAGCGCTAAATCCCAAAACCCGCCCCCCGCAGGTGTATTATGAGGTGAACCACTGCCTGTTGGCCCTGCCAGGCACCCAGAAGAGCGACATCACGCGCGTGCTCAGCCATCCACAAGCACTGGCACAGGTATGGTAGGGGTGGTGGTGGAAGTGGTGGTAGTGGGGGAGGTGTATTGATGTCATTTTGTCAAGGGTGACATTGCGCGCCTGCAAGGACTAGTAATAAAATAGATGGCTTTTTTTTTTTCAAACGGTCATGCATTCAGCGGAGAAAAGGGCTATTATCGCCTGTGGACCAAAATTTACTTCCTGCAGGTGGACACGTATGTGCGTGAGAAGCTGCCAGGGGTGGTACGAGAGGCGGTGGATGACACGGCGGGAGCAGCCAAGATCATTGCTGAGAACAACTGGACGTGAGTACCCTAAGCGAGGGTTTGTAAATGGTATTGGGTGCTCCTACAGGCAGGGCATGTCGTGACGGGGCAGGGTGGATGCGGGCTCGTTGTCTTAGCATTTGTTGAGTACCTAAGGGTGGTAGTTAGGGTCTGATGGTGGATGACATGGCGGGAGGGGCCAAGATGGTGGCGGAGGTCAAGTGGACGTGAGTACCCTAAGCTAGGGTTGTAAAAAGTATGGTGTTTGTTTGTATTGGTAAGCAACAACTTAGGGTAACTGAAGTTGGAGTCAGGGTAGAGTTGGGGTTTGATTCTAACGCACGACCCATCCCTGCCAAAACCTACCGAAACCCTACCGAATGCCTCCCCAAAAGAATGACGGCCAGCAAGGTGTGCGATCTGAAAGCGACTGAAACCCTGCCAAACCCATATCGCAACCCTGCCAAAATCGTACCGAATTGTCTTCCACCCTGCAGGAATGCAAGTTGCGGCGGCCATCCGGCAAGCGGGGGAGCTGCACGGTTTGCAACCCACCCAAACCCTCCTAAAACCCTACCAATACCCTACCAAATCCCTGCCACAACCAGCTCAAACCCCTTCCCCTGCAGGAACGCGGCAGCGGTGGCCAGCCGGCGAGCGGGTGAGCTGTACGGCCTCGACATCCTAGAGGAGGGTATTCAGGACATGGCGGACAACGTGACTCGCTTTTTGGTGCTTTCCCGGGATCCCCTGGTGACCACGGGGGGTAGCGCGGCGCAGTACAAGACATCGGTGGTGTTCTCGCTCAAGTAAGGGGTGAAGGGTGTGAGGGTCTGCATGCAACTTCAAGGCTTAAAACAACACGCAGTAATACCCTCCCCTGTGCACGGGAACACTGACCAGCATCCTCCTAAACCCCAATGCTCGACAACCCTGAAACCCCTCCCATGTCGTAGGCACGGCCCTGAGCGTGTTTGCGCTGCGGGGAATCAACCTCACCAAGGTTCAGTCGCGACCGCTTCGCACCCAGACACCCTCGTCTAGGCTTTCAAATTTCGCCTTTGAACCCCCAAATCCTACGACCCTCAAATTTTACCCTAAAAATGTGAGTTCCCGCTTCCGCAGGGAGGGCCCCGGCCAGCTGTTCAAGGCCCTGAGCGTGTTTGCCCTGCGGGAAATCAACCTCACCAAGATTGAGTCGCGGCCGCTGCGCACCGATCCCTTGCTGCCTGCTACCCTACCCAACGGCAATGGCAATGGCGGGGGCCACAAGCAGTTCAACTACCTGTTCTACATCGACTGCGTGGGCAGCCTGGCTGAACCCGAGGTGCAGAACGCGCTGCGCCACCTGCAGGTGCGAATGAGAAAACCTAGGGAACACCCTAGGGTGCGAGCGGGGTACAGCCTGGAAATGCGAAGTGTAGGGTTGCTGGGGTGAAAAGTTAGGAAACTGGAAAAACAAACCCCAAGGGAAATGGGCTTGGGCATTTTTTTTTATAGAGCACAACGTTGTTTTTTTTATAAAGCACAAAGTACTTCCTGTTCTACATCAACCATGCAAACCCTAAACCCTTTTTCAAACCCTACGCCCCGGTTCCATACCCTAAATCCCCCCCCCCACTGTCCCGGCCTTTAGGAGATCGCGCCCTTCCTGCGTGTGCTGGGCTCCTACCCAGCGGCTATGGACAGCTGAGGGGGGGGCTCAGGGGCCGCACGCCCAAGGTCAGGACACAGAAAGGGAGCAAGGCTACTCATGAGGGGACGTGCGGCGCAGCAAGCCAATGATAGTGCACACCCTTCAGGGGTTTTACGTTTTTCACTGCCCAAGGCGCCTGCAAATATGCTCCAGGGTCTTGCTAGCTAGCTCTGCACATCTCTGGCTTGCACTGTGGGATCATCAACCTTGGCAATTTTTGCAGCTGTCTATGTGAGTACTGTGGACTAGTCGATTCGCAAGCACCTGAGAATTGCATATGCTATTCAGCCTGAAACTGCACTGCAGCTGGTTTCGTTTCACCCGAGCGTTGAACATCTGCCACTGTTCCCCCACAGCTTAGGAACGAGGGTTGGGTTGAGCCCTTTAGGGTTCGACGCGCCAGAAGGTGTGTGTCAACCTGCGCCTGTCCTATGTGCTTGGCTTCTGCCCACCGAGGGGCGCAGTAAAACCCTGTGCTTGTGTCTTAGAGCCTTGTGCCTGCCTTATGAAAGAATAAATGAAGCGCGAACCACTTCAAGCATGCGGGGCAGGTCCTCAGACCAGGCCATTATCACCCATGGGCACGGCAGCATCATGCACACATGCAACTGGTGCAATATATGGCCTGACAGAAACTGGCTGTCGGAGCTTCCAGTTCCTCTTTGTAACACGGCATGCTACCAGCCTGGGTGACAAAGCTTTTGCAAAAATGTATCAGCAGTAGGGCGCATGTTTTCTCCCCGTTAAGTTTTGTACCTCTTCCCCTGCTGGCATGAGTAACGCAGTTTCGGATGCAGGGGTACCGCTTGTTTTGTGCCCCGCAAAATTCTCTACTAACGAATGATCGCACGCCACCTGGTGCTCCACGAGACCGATTGATTAGTAGGCCGTCGTGTCGATCGCTGGGCTCAAGACGCACACTCGCTCCTGGCTTTACGCATGCCCCCAACGGGCACTTGCATGCATGCATGTGCCCATGCCTTACGCAGGCCTTTAATACACTGGAGCACATAACAGTCCCGTGGTTGCATGGCACCATATGTTTTTGGTCGTCATTTCCTTGCCTCGATCACTTCCTGGACCCCATCACAGGGAATTCCTTCGAAGTCTTTGTTTCATTTTAGCAATTGCGATGGCTAGCCACACCCTATCGACCCTAGTGCTGGTGCTGCTCGCCAGTGCGAGCGCATCGCATGCCTTCCCTCGGCTCCATGGCCATGGGAGGAGGCTTTTCCAGATGGTGGCGCCATCGGTGGACGAGATCCAGCCGGCCCCGGCTTCTATCGGCACGGACGTGCCCCTCACCTACTTCGGCACCGCACCCAGCACCGTGGTCAAGGAGCTCATCGGGCCCTACCAGCTGATGAAGTCAGGTAAATTGTTTTTTCAAAAACTGCCTGGCTCTAGCTAGTGCCGAGGTCGCGGCGTAGGAGAGGTTGGGTCACGGCATGTGGGTACCCAATTCCGTTTGGCAAGTGCCTCTTGGACTGGTGCACGTATCATACGTATCGGTATTTCGGCACCCAGCACCGTGCAGAAAGATCCCACTGGCCCATAACAGCTATAATAGCTGATATAACCAGTCGAGCGTTATAGAAAGCCTGGCTCAAGCGCATGATGTCGAGGGTGCCACACAGGAAAAAAAGTGGGGTTTTGGGGTTGGGGTTGGGGTTGGGGGGTTACTAGTACTAGTACTGGTCGCAGGTATCGCAGGTGTACCCGACCGGATGAACTCTGCTTTTCCCATGCTCTTAGCTGACTTCCTCCTCCCCCTGTGCAGGCACTGTGGACCTGGCCACCGGCACCATCACCCTCCCCCTGTACATGGGCACCGTCACCGTCAACGGCGCCAACCAGACCATGTGGTATGTGGTGACTGACACGTCGGACCAGGTGAGATGGCTGGAGGGCTGTAACGTGTATACTGTATATACTGTCACCTTGGTAGACAGGGTTGTGTGGGTTGTATCCTGCATTGCTACAGCTACCCACAAAACCCTACATCCTGTTCATTTTTCCTGTGAAGCCCACCAAAAACCTAATGCTGTTCCTTGTCAAATCCACCCAACCAGGCTTGATACCTACTTTCCCATTTCCGCAATCCTGCTGGTGTGCCGTACAGCACAAGCTGTTTGATTATGAGCCTTGTTTGCCCCTCTGGTCTGGGGTAACTGTGCCAGACCATGGTGGTGTTGCAACTAGTATACTACGTAGCAACACATTAGGTGGGTGCATTTGCAAGGGCTTTCAGCCAGCCAGACCCTAGTGAGCAGTTTATGCCAAGGTTAGCTGCGCTGCCAGGCTGTGGGGTGGGGGCTCTTGCCTACCACCTGGGTATGCGGCTGCCCATTGCATAACCTCCTCAATGGTGCCTGGCAGAAAAGCCCTTGCCAACTCACCCCCCGGGGCCTACTCATATGTTAGTTGTGAGCCTCTCTTTCTGTTATGCATGTCCCATCAACCCCCCCCACCCCCCTCATGGACAGCAGCCCTGGCCATCAACTACAGCGCCAAGCTTAAGCTGGCCTACTCCATAGCACCTACTTCTGCACCCTTAACCCACACAGGCGCCCTACTTCTGCACCCTAAACCCAAACCCTAAACCCTAAACCCTAATCACTACCCCTCCAGTTTCAGCCGACACCTCCAACGTTGTGTCCTAACTGTGCCACCCTCTACCCACAGGGCAATGCCGCAGCCCTGGGCATCAACTACAGCGCCAAGCTGGCATACTCCATAGTGCCAGGTGGCACCCGTACAGGCGCCCTGGACGCCCAGTCCCGCCTGTACACCACCTCAGGCTGGGTGGACTTCACCCCCGCAAGGAGCGTTTTCCCTGGGGAGGCACCCAACTTCTTCCCCCCTGCCAACTTCTCCATTCCCTCCATGGGTAGGTGAACGTGCACTGCATGATGGTGTAATATTTATTGGGGGGCGTTGTATTATTTTTTAAATTGGCCCTGTCAAATGCATGTACATCACGTTAAAATGGTGGACTATTTCTCCCCCGCTAGGAGTGTTTTTCGGGGGAGAACACCCAACTTCTCCCCCCCTGCCAACTTCTCCATTCCATCAATGGGTAGGTGGCAGCCCATGTGTTGAAGGTAGAATCATGACAGGAAAAGGTGTGTGCTCAAATTTGTGTATAAGAATGCACCATGATGGGATGTGGATGCTGTAGATGATCGTGTGCCATGCTCAACTTGGCACCCTCCCTAAACCACCCCTGCCCACCTGACACCCTAAACCCTAAACCCTAAACCCTAAACCCAAGATCCTTCCCATTCCCTTACGCATAAATGGCCATGCACCGCACCATGTTCTACCCATGAATCCCCTCCCCAGGCATGGACGGCTACACCCCCCTTGTGACCATTGGGGGCAACGTGTACAATGCACCCATCATTGCCTTGACCCTCAACACCAGCCACCTTGCACCCTACTGCTTTGAACCAAATTCATGGCTCCACACCAAAGTAGTAGCATGATGCATCGCCATGAACCCTTGACTCCCCTGCCCACCCGCTTCTCTCATTTCCTCCCCTTTTTTCCTTTCAGGCATGGACGGCTACACCCCCCTTGTCACCATCGGCGGCAACGTGTACAACGCACCCATCATCGCTGGTAACCTCAACGCAAGCGACCTTGCGCCCTATTGCAACGGGGTCATGGCAGCAGATGCCGAGGAGGCCTATACCATGTTCCATGGGAAGGTCAAGGCAATCTGCCTCAATGCGGATGGCACCGGTGGTACCGTGACCCTGGATCTGTCAGCTGGGTTCAGCTTTGGCAAGCCAGTGCTGTACTTGAGGTGGGCGGGGGTGGGGACATGGGAGGGTATTACCCTAGGTTAGGGTTTGGAGGTTAGGGTTTGGGGAGGGCAGCATACCCCATGTTCCATGGGAATGTCGAGGTGAGGCGCTGAGGCACTGGGGGAACAGTCTCTCTGGACCTTTCTGCTTGCTTCAGCTTTGGCAGGGCTGTGCTCTATTCAAGGTGGGGTTGTACCCTGTGCTAGGTTGAGGGTGTGGCTAGGGTGCGGGTGTGGGTGTGAATTGGATGTAGGGTTTTGAGGGCCTAGCCTGGGTGCGCCACAGCCATATTTGCAGGTTGATGTGAACAGTGCTGTACTAGTTGGGTGGCGGTGCGGGCATGAATCAATGTGACCCTAGGCAAGGAATTTTGAGGCACAGTGCTGTACTGCGATGGGGTGCAGTGCAGGGCATGAGGGGGTTTTGCCCTAGACTAGGATAAACCTAACCCAGGGTTGATTGGGTTTGGTATGGTTATTCACTGTCATGCACATTTGCAGCATCGCACCAACGCAACCCAATAACCCTCCCCCAACACCCTCCTAAATCCCCCACCTACCCACGCAAAGAATTCCTCAAAACCACGCCTCATTCCCTCCACCTCAACCACCAGCGCTCACACCCCCTCCCCCTCCCCACCCCCACAGTACCGAGGCCAGCGTGGACATCGCCGCGGCCATTGAGGACGCCACCCTGTCCCCAGGGCTCAACAACATCCGGGTGGCGGGAGATGACTCCCTTTTCTCGGCAGTGGAGCGCATTTTTGTGGTCACCAACGGGTTTGACAACACCCTTATGGGCAGGTAAAGTTTTCTTTAAACCATCAGCAGTAGGTTCAAGTATTCCAAAAAAACCAACAACACGAGGACCTTTTTCTACGTTGCATGGAAGTCGTGATTATAGCTCTTTACTCTGCTACAAGCCTTAATAACAACTTTTCGTTCTGCTACAGGCCTGCCAACTGCTCTAGCGACTCAATGAGTATGAAGAGCGATGCGATGATGGTGTCCACCCGCAGCCTGGAGGGAGGGCCAAATGAGACCGTGCACCCTCTGCGCCAGGTGCGCAAAACCTTAACCCTGAACCCTATACCCTAAGGGCACTGGAAATCGACCTTGGAGGGAGGGCCATAGCGAGTCTGTGTCCACCCCTTGCCTCTGAACCCTAAACAGTACACCCTAGTCTGCATATCCCCTGCTATGAGAGAGCTGAAAACCTAGTTAGAATTTTGATAGGTTTCAAGAACCGCGATGAATAGGGACCCTGCTGATGCACGCAGACTGAACACTGGTGCCACATTGCCAAAACCCTAAATATGCATGATGAACCCACAAACCTCATGTGCTTGTGGAGGGTCTAAGCTGTGTCCTAGGAGTTGCCACTCCAAATTTTTTAGTGCATTCCAACCCCAAATGAGTCAAATGTGGACCCTGATCTGCATGCCCATGCCCATGCAGGGCCTGGGCAGTGCGCTGCGCGGGGAGGGGTCTCCCCTCAACGTGCTTGGCGGCATCCCCACAGTCGCCACCGATTACTCCCCCCTGTGGGACATGAACCTGGGGGAGTGGACCCCCTACGCGGTGGAGTCGGGCTACCGCACTCGCATCACGGGGGAGTTTGAGGTGAGACCCTAAACCCTAAATCCTGAAACCCTTAAACCCTAATTCCTAAAACCCTTAAACCTCTA
>JAULBX010026286.1:14961-50063 GCA_032358255.1 Heterotrichella gracilis
TAAACCCTAATTCCTAAAACCCTTAAACCTCTATACCCAAGCCCTAAACCCTACGCGGTGGAGTCGGGCTACCGCACACGCATCACGGGGGAGTTTGAGGTGAGACCCTAAACCCTAAATCCTGAAACCCTTAAAACTCTAGACCCAAGACCCAAACCCTATGCAGTGGAGGTGGGCTACTCCATGCGCATCACGGGGGAGTTTGAAATGAAACCTTACACCCTACACTCCAAATTCCTATATCCTAAACCCTGCGCGGTGGAGGCAAAGTGTGCTCTGAGAGCTTTTCTTTGCTCACCCTTTCCTCATTGGTCACATTGAATGTGCCAGGTCAATCCAAGGCTGCGTCAGCACTACTCAGTGTATGATTGGTACCCTGCCATGTTGCCACATGCACAATCACCTGCAATAATAATTACTAATTACTGTTAATAATTGCAGATGATCGGATCAGACCAGAGGAAACTAGAGCATCACTGATCATCTGTGTCCCCCCCCCCATTAATGTTCTACCACCTACCAAACCCAACCACCTGTTGCACCTTTGCAGTACCTGGGCTTTGCGGAGCGTGGTTTCCTGGGGAACCCCGGCGGGGGCGCGTTTGCCGGATCATCAGGCATCATCGTCAACTGCCCAATCGTGCAGCGCTTCCTGTAGACCAGCAGCTGATCATGCTATTATTTGATCGGAGTTTGTTTTACAACATCTCGTCAATTGCCCAATCATGCAGCGCTTCCTGTAGATCAGCAGCTCAGCTCAGGCTGATCATACTATTATTTGATCGGAGTCAGTTTTACAACATCGTTTTAACTGCCCAATCGTGCAGCGCTCCTGTAGCTCAGCAGCTGATCACCATAGATCATCATCACCATTGATAATCCGACTTGGCAAGTCGGATTATTGTGATCATTGTCAAGTGAGGCACCGCGCCATTTACCAGCGGCGCCGCCTGTAGGGCACAATATTACTGTAGAAAATCAACTTAATGATACTTAGTGGGATATTCTGGTGATCTGACAATAATATATATACGTATACGTTACATTACCAGAATCACTGCAAATGTGTAACAGGTTGAACAAACGCTATTGAATGACAAGTTGTCTATTTTCAAACTGACAAGACATCAGCCTGTCAGACATGCCATGAAACCACCACCTTATTAGACATACAAACATTGTCAAACAGAAAGGCATTCCCAGCCGATGTTGGCGTATTGCCTTGCACATGTGCAGTGCATGCAGCTGAAAAGGTACGTGTACCGCAAAGCGCTTTCAAAGGCACTCAAGTGAATCATCGGATGTCATTTCCCTCGAGCTGGTTGCAATGGATCAAAGGGATCAGGATCACTGTAGCAGAGTTTGACTCATACTGAAGTTCAACGACATTGTTTAGCCCCGTTCAACGACATTACCCAGCCCCAGGGCAAGTGTCCGCCCTCGCTCAAATAGTACTTTTGTTCCTATGAAAACCATTGGTTATGAATAATGTCATTGAACGAAAAAGAGATAAAAGGCAATTGCAAGCTGGATCCACAAGGTGGCATAATCATTGGGTTAATGACCAATGATTGTGCCACACAAGGGGTATATACTGGATATTATTACACATGACTACCAGGAACGGTGGATCAAAGGAAGGGGATATAGACGGTTAATGCACAAGCTGTCATATTGCAATGAAAAGAAGCAAATAAGTGAAGTCTTGGTCTCATTACTTCCATAACAGTAGCAGGAACACAAAAAGAAGAAGGGAAAAGGGATTGGCAATGAAAGCAGCACACAAAGGGATCACATAAAGAAAATGTATACATTTGGATAACAGCATGCGGGCAGCAGTATGCAGCATTTTGTCATTGCCATAAACCCTACCAAATTGCCACAAACCCTACCATATTGCCGCCACATGAAAAGCCACAGGGAGAGTGCTGGCACATCAAAAGCGCTGCGCCGCTGCACACAGCGCGCCCCATGCCGCCGACAATCCCAGCAGCCCCAGCCAGCCCCCGCAGTACATCCCTAACCCTTTGGCAATGAGCAACCTCTCCTCGGGGTCTGTATCCATCCTCAGTACCCACTCCAGCCCTGCTTGGAACCACCGGCTGGCCCTTTGGCCCAGTGCGACTAGCCAGAGTGGTGGCTGGTGTGCTGCCGCTGGGGATCCCGGCTGGGATCTCGGGGATCCCTGGCAGTGGATGAGGACGAACTGCGCCCTGCTGCGGCGCTCGATGTGCAGAGAGAAGAGTATTGGCAGGGTGTTGCACAGGGCAAAGAGAAACACGCGGCTGGCCACGCACTGCTGCAGGGGGGACAGCTGGAACGTGCAGGCAGGGGAGGGGACCAGGGAGCACAGCGGCGCCTGGAGCACGAGGCACACACAAATTAAGGGGTCTATTGTGTACATTCAGGGATGCGCGTGAAAGACTCTCGGGGTTGATTTTTGTACACCCCTTGCCTGGATGGCGCGAAGTAGCTGGGGTGAGACAGCTGATGCACACATTGGGAGCTTAGGTTTTAGGGTTCAGGAGGAGCTGGGGTGCGCAAGCAGAGGGAGGGGGCCAGCAGCGATGAAAATTGGTGCCTGGGAGCAAAAGATATAATTATCTATGTAGTCCCTTGCTACATGGTACCAGTATCAAGGAGTACATACGTGGAAAAACATGGACCGGCGTCTGGGCAAGGACATTCCTTGTTCATTCAATGCCGACAATACAATCAAGGGGTGCCTAGTGAGGTGAGTGCTCAGGTTGTAGCGATCAGGGGCCAGGGTGTGGGGTCCGGGCGTAGGGTTTCTTGCCTGGACGACTCGGAAGAGTTGTGCTGTCACCGCCGCTGTGCATGGCTCAAGCTGCAGCAGCGCCCTGCACTGGCCGTGGAGCCCCCGAGCCAAGTCCTGAGGGCAGGAAATGCCACCCGTTACAAGAGCAATGATAATGACACTTCAGTGTGCTGAAGATAAATTAAAACTCGAAACAATTTATGGCTAGCTTAAAGTTCAGCCAAAAGTCCATAGATTTGGAACTGGATGACTAATTGCGCAGCCTGCCAGGTAAACCATCGCGCTGGTTGAGGGGAGGAGGTACCAATGGGAAAGAGCTTTTGACCTCCTGCCCACTTGCTTTTTACCATTACCTTTTGCTGAACTGCTGGCTTTGGTGCTGGAAAACGTGTTACAATAAATAAATAAAATACCTTTTTGGCCCAGAAGGTGTAGATGATGAGGTTCCACAGGAGGGTGCACACCCACTGCTGCAGCTGCAGCAAACCCACTAGGGGGGTAACGAAGAGGCGCAGGACAAAGGAGATGCCCACCTGCAACCACAATTACATCGGTAATCACATCTGAATCACACTGATGATCACGGATTCAATCATGGGGCCCAACTGCGTCCACACATGAAATTAGGAAACAAATGGAATTGCAACCACAGTCAAATTCAAAAGGGTTACAACGATATGCGGGAGAAGAGACAGGCCTACCTACAAAGTACGATTACACCCCTAAGATTATGATTACAAACCACGCAAGGTCATGTCCAGGATTAGGGAGAAGCCCGCCCAATGATCATGTGCTAGGTGGGAACATTCGGCCTAGGTGCAATCATGTAACTGTGATCATGTGGTGGATGCAATCATGAAGCTGCAGTCATGTGCTGGATGCAATTATGTAACTGTGGTCATGTGGTGGATGCAATCATGAAGCTGCGATCATGTGCTGGATGCAATTATGTAACTGTGATCATGCGCTGGATGCAATCATGAAGCTGCGATCATGTGCTGGATGCAATTATGTAACTGTGATCATGCGCTGGATGCATTCATGAAGCTGCAATCATGTGCTGCATGCAATCATGAAGCTGCGATCATGCGCTGGATGCGATCCAGTGACTGTGACAACGACGGGAGGGTGATTGTGGCTTACAGATTGTGGTACGTACCTGCGACCACACATGTCTGGCGCACCCTCCCTTGCCGCTTGTGTAGTACGCCACCGCATACTTTGGAGAAACAATCATGACCGCCACCAGACTGACCAGCAGCAGCCAGTCCCTAACGTAGGGCCAGAAGGCGGTGGGGTGTGCCTGAAGTGGGGCCAGGTGGGCGGGTCAAATACAAGTCTGCTTTTGGCACCAGCAGAGCAAACTGGTTTCACCTATGTGCTTCAGTGTGAGCAGCCCTAGCATCTCCTCAAGGTAGGTCCAGCCAGAGGCACAATAAATCACGCATTCCGTTGTTTAAGGAGTATTAGTCTACATTCCAAGGGTTTGGGGTTCAGAAAAGCGCACGGGTGTAGGAGGGCAAAGCGGGTCTAGCTTGTAGTGTAATTGGTTAGGGTTTTGGGTCAGTGGCCCCGCTCACCTGCCTACAGAGGAACCCTAGGGTGCTGGTCAGCAGCAGCAGGACCTCCAGTCCTGCGAACCCAAGGCAAGCCTTAAAACCCTAGACACACAAGGCAAACCCTGAACCCTAAATCTTCAGTCCTGCACACTCGTTTACACTGGTCACTAGGAGTGTCTGTGAAGTGCAAAGTACACTAATACTACAGGTGCAGAACCACGTGCACCGATGTTCCAGACAAGCAACTTCCCCGCACCGTAGAACACAACGTCTTACTGGGTTTTGGTCTGCCCACCAGACTGCACCGATGACACCACCACTGATAAACCACTATGTTTCATCGACCCCAGAAATGAACTACACACGCTTTCTCCCCCCAATCATGATACTACACTGGTGGATATACCAGCTATCCTGTAGCTGGGTAAACGAGGTGAGGCCATGGGTAACAGGCTGGTACAGCCTGGTACAGTGAGCCTAGCGCTACGTCAACCTCCGGTCTAGCTGGGTGTTCAGTGGGTGAATCTGACAGCTGAAAGCCTTTATTGCACGCAAACCGCCCTCACCTGATACCCACGCTGGGTCGGGCTGGCGAGGCACTGGCGTGGCCCTGTCAAAGTGCAACCTCCACAGGCACAGCACCATGACGACCCCACCCAGGACCTCCCCGGTGCACGTCATCCAGTGCGAGCTGCGCCATCGCAGGTAGGCAGCTTCCAGCTGGGCGTCTTTGAACGCCAAGGGCTGGTAGCGGGCCAGGCAACCCAGCCAACGCAGGACCACAGGCCCATATGGATGCACTCGTTTCCTCATCGTGCCCAGAGATGACTCAATTGAAACCAAAGGAAAGCCAGGAACCGTGTTCAAAACGGGACAATAGCACAGGGGTTGACTTCACACGCCAAGGGGCAAACCTGGCCATCAGTTGCACAGCCTTTCAAAGCTGCGCAGGGAGACCATGGGCGGGCACCAAACGGTGAAAGATGACTAAATGGAGGGTGCAAACACTATTGATCCACTTGCCCTGAGTTGTTCACTTCAACTTTTTACCAACAGTGTGCACTTCATCTAATTTGTCTGAAGCCTGCAAGGTGCAAGGAGCCAGAGTGGGTATCGAGATACCCACACAGGTAGGATAGACAACACTTGTCAAAAGAGGGCAGCACCTGTCCCTGTACCAACCTGTACCTGATGACCCCGGGGCCTGTGTGGTCAACCCTTGGCAAGGGATTTGGACTCACCTGTGCTGCACCTAAAGGCTCACGTGTACAGAGCCTCAAAATTGGCGATCGCCCACCAGAAATGCTGCCTGCGTGAAACCTGCCGAAGCATCCAAGGCCCTGCCCTGCCGCATCACAAGCGCTGCGTCGCAGTGCACACCGCCCTCCATGCCGCCGACAGTCCCAGCAGCCCCACCCACCCAAAGCAGAACATCCCCAGCCCTGTGGCGATCAGCTGGCGCTCATCGGGCTCAGTATTCATCCTCAGCATCCATTCCAGTGTGGTTTGGAACCCCCGGCTAACCTTCGCAGCCAGTGCCACGAGCCAGGGTGGTGGCTGGCGCTGTTGCTCCGAGGCAGGGGTTCCCGGGCAGTGGATTTGGCAAAAGTGCGCCCTGCTGCGGCGCTCAATGTGCAGGGAGATGAGGAGCGAGGCGTTGATGCTCAGGGCAAAGAGGAATGCACGGCTGGCCACGCATTGCTGCAGGGGGGACAGCTGGAGCGCGCAGGCAGGGGAGGAGACCAGGGAGCAAAGAGACCCCTGGTGCAATGGGCGCAGATACAAAAGTCAAGGGTTGTAAATCTTGAAGGTAAGAGGGGGGAATGTAGAAGCAACAGCACCAATACGATGTTGCTCAGTGCAAGCCCTTGCCTGGATGGCAGCAAACAGCTGCTCCGACACCTCGGCTGCACATGGCTGCGTGTCTAGGAGCTGTCTAGGGTTTAGGGTTTTTAGGTGTGCCACTTGCCTGGATATCGCCAAACAGCTGTTCCGACACCGCGGCTGCACATGGCTGCGTGTCTAGGAGCTGCCTGCACTGCCCATGGAGGCCCCGAGCCAGGTCCTGCAGTACAAGCAGTAAATTAGGGTCAGACAATTATTTCAGTCCAAAACAAGGTCCTTTTCCAGAAACCCGTTCCAAAACATTATGAACTTTTCCTGAAACCTTGAATCACGTGCTCTTTAAATATATATAGTTTACAATGAATGCATTTCGGAGAAGGCCCTTTTCCCCCATTTTTGGCTAAGGCTAATGCGTTATTATAACTGTAAAACTGGCATGCTAGTCTGGGCCTACACAGGCTGGGATGCACCGGGGCTTACGGCTTAATTAATACTCACCTCCCCTACAGGGATGCTGCCCCTGTCCCAGCGTGTTGTCTATGTCAACTGGGGCACAGCGGGTATATTATTATTTTTATTCTTATTTTTAATACTCACCTTCTTGACCCAGAATATGTAGAGGAGAATGTTCCACAGCAGCATGCCCGCCCACTGTTGCAGCTGCAGCATACCCATCAAGGGCGGAATTGCAAAGCGCATGACCACGGATGCACCCACCTGCAACCACACGTGTAGCTACATTCACAGTCCACACAATCAAAGTATGATTACAATTACGATCAAGGGCGCAGTTGCTAGCGCATGACCACAAATGCACCCACCTGCAACCACACGTGACACCTACCACAATCATGGTCGTGCTTATGATTTTGTGACCAGTACGGTAGCAGCCAGTCCCTAAGGTAGGGCCAGAAGGCGGTGCGATGTGCCTAAAATGGGGTACAATGCAATATATTTTTGTATTTTCCTTATTTCTTGGTACTCAATTAAATTCAGTTGACTGTACCTGTGTCCACATGCGCTTGGCGCAATCCCCCTTGCCGCTAGCAAAGTATGCCACTGCGTACTTTGGCGTGATGACCGTGATTGCCACCAGGCTAAGAAGCAGCAGCCACTCCCTAAGGTAGGGCCAGAAGGCGCCCCGGTGCACCTGCGTAGGTGTATACAAGGAGGGCAGGTGGGTGGGTTGAGTGTAGGAATGCTGTTGTACTTTGTTTATTCACCATATAGGTTACAAGTACAAGGACTTGAAAAGAGAATTTAACATGATTAAAAATCCAGTCACCAAGCTCAACATCATCAGCCCTTCCCTGAGGTAGGGCCAGAAGATGCAGCGCTGCACCTGCAAGTGCAGGTTTCTGGTGGCAACAAAAACAACATGACGTGACCACTTGACCTATACCGCCCAATTTGCAAGGGGGGCTGCCACCACATGGTACACACAGGTAGCAAGTCTAGGTGCTGGGCTAGGTGTTGGGCTACATATACGTATTTCATGTTTGAAATGCCCGCAACGAGCAGTGGCCCCCTCCATCTCAGAGAAAGCAATACAAAGCTGGTCATCAACACCGAAGGGTTTAGGCTTTAGGGTCATCCAGCTCACCTGCCGGTAGAGGAACCCTATGAAGTTGGCCTGCATCAGCAATGCCTCCAGTCCTGCACACACAGGGACAAACCTCAAACCCTAAGCACACAATGCAAACCCTGGAACCTAAACCCTAAACAGCAGCGCCTCCAGTTCAGCGCCGGGTATCATGCCTGTATTATACAGCCCACTACAACCAGAAGGTATTACAGACTTTTGGCAAAGAGTTCAGGCTTTGGAAATCTGTAGCTGTGGACCTTGTTGGCCTCCTTATGTGAAACCCTAAAACTCAGACCCTAAACCCCAACCCCATGGCCAATTCTTTATCTCAAACCATAACCACTGCTGGGACGGACCTTCAAAGCCAAATAATGCTTCAGAAAATAAGCGCCCCCACCCACAAAGGCTTCTCACGTCAACACGGCTTGGGCTCACCTGCTACCCACGCAGACTCTGGGCCGCGGTCCGAGTACGTGGGTGCTGTAGTGCCGAAGTGAAGCCTCCGCAGAAACCTGCCCAGGAGTGCGACACCAGCCAGGACCTCCGCAGTGGTCGTAGCCCAGTGCGAGCTGCGCCATCGGAGGTATTGGTCCTCCAGCTGGGCATCTCTGAACGCCAGTGGCTGGTAGTGGGCCAGGCCACTTATCCGCCGAAAAAAACCATGCGCGCAACGCCGAATTGAAGGGAGCCAAGAGCTTAACCAGGGCGCCATGCTCAAAACGGAAGGACAGCTGAGAGGTTCACCTCTCAGGTCATTTCGACAAAAGGTTAGCCTGGCCAACAGGTGTGGTATACATATGTCTGCCAAAAGTCGTCATCGTAACAAGTTGACAGCTTGGTCCCCATATGTTTGGGGATCCCAAGGAGACACAAACCTCCAAACTGTTGTTTCCAAGGCACAGCAGACTGCAAGAGAATCATGGTATGTTCCTTTTAGAGGGAAGAGGAGCTTAGCGTGTGAGTTTTTGGTGCGGCGTTGCCCACTGGGAAACATATGGGACCAAACTGTGAACTTGTTACAATGACGACTCTTGCCAAGAGTCTTGGCAGACAACTTGGGTGTACCACGCCTGTTTGGCCAGGCTAACCTTTTGTCAAAAGATTTTACCTGCGAGGTGGAACTTCTCAGCTGTCCGTCTGTTTTGAGCATGGCGCCCTGGTTAAGCTCAAGGTTCCCTTCCTTTCGGCCTTGCACGCATGGGGTGGTGAGCTAGATGGGTGGCCTGGCCCACTACCAGCCACTGGCGTTCAAAGACGCCCAGCTGGAGGACCAATACCTCCGATGGCGCAGCTCGCACTGGGCTACGACCACTGCGGAGGTCCTGGCTGGTGTTGTACTGGGGGGGAGGTTCCTATGGAGGCTTCACTTCGGCAATACAGCACCCACATACTCGGACCGCGGCCCAGAGCCTTCGTGGGTAGCAGGTGAGCCCAAGCGGTGTTGACTGAGAATATAGCCTTTGTATACGCTGGTGTACAGTGGGAGGCGCTGACGTCTGGAAAATGGGTTGGCTTGGCTTGTAAGATCCAACCCATCAGTGGGCATGGCTATGGGTCGATGTACAAGCTTTTCCCAGCTCCCCTAATATGAACAGCCTATCTCCAGAGTCATTGGCTTTAGGCGGAAGTTTACAACGTCTCTCTGCCCACTGGACTGCAGCCAAGGCCAGGGGTGGGCCCACGGTTTAGGTGGTAAGTTTTAGGGTTTCATATATGTGCACAGCTGCTGTCTTCAAAAGCCTTCAACTCTTTGCCAAAAGTCTCGACTCCTGGCTATAGTGGCATGAATGATACAGGCGTGATGCCCGGCGCTGGACTGGAGGCGCTGCTGTTTAGGGTTTAGGGTTTAGGGTTTGCATTGTGTGCTTAGGGTTTGAGGGCTTGTCCTGTGTGCAGGGCTGGAGGCGCTGCTGATGCTGACCAGCTTCATAGGGTTCCTCTGTAGGCAGGTGAGCTCAACAACCCTAAACCCTAGATTCTAAACCCTAAACGCGTTGGTGTTGATGACCAGCTCCTTAGTATTCCCTCTCGAGGCAGATGGAGGGGGGCACTGCTGGGTACGTGCAATTCCCTGCGTACACCAAGCCCAGCACATGCACGTGCTACCGGCGTGTACCATGTTGTGGCAGCTACCCATGCAAATGGGCGGTATGGGTCACGTGGTCACGTGAGTCTTGTTGTTTATGTCCTGTCGCAGGTGCACCGGGGCGCCTTCTGGCCCTACACTACCTTAGGGAATGCCTGCTGCTGATGAGCCTGGTAGCAGGCACGACCATCACAAAATGGAATAAAAAATGACTTCAGATTTGCGCATTTGGCCTGCCCAACCCCACCTGCCCCCCTTGCAGGTGCACCGGGGCGCCTTCTGGCCCTACCTAAGGGAATGGCTGCTGCTGGTCAGCCTGGTGGCGGTCACTGCTATCAGGCCAAAAGCCTATTTTCAGGTCGTTTTACAATGCAATCATCATACTAGAATATACAACTGGTTCATGAACCTCTGCATTTGACCCGCCCAAACTGAACCCCACTTGCAGGTGCACCGGGGCGCCTTCTGGCCCTACCTAAGGGAATGGCTGCTGCTGGTCAGCCTGGTGGCGGTCACAGCTATCACGCCAAAGTACTCTGTGGCCTACTTCGCCAGGGCCAAAGGGGATTGTGCCAAGCGCATGTGGTCGCAGGTACAGTTGCTTTAGTACAAACGCATGAATACAAACAAGTAAATACAATGCATTGTACCCCATTTTGGGCACACCTCCTGCCTCCTGGCCTGACCTAAGGGACTGACTGAGATTGTAATCACACGTGTGGTTGCAGGTGGGTGCATCTGTGGTCAGGCGCTAGCAATTTCGCCCTTGATCATAGTTGTACTCATATCTTTGGATGTGACTGTGGGTTGTAATCACACGTGTGGTTGCAGATGGGTGCATCTGTGGTCAGGCGCTAGCAATTTCGCCCTTGATCATAGTTGTACTCATATTTTTGGATGTGACTGTGGGTTGTAATCACACGTGTGGTTGCAGGTGGGTGCATCCGTGGTCATGCGCTTTGCAATTCCGCCCTTGATGGGTATGCTGCAGCTGCAACAGTGGGTGTGCACGCTGCTCTGGAACCTCCTTCTCTACATATTCTGGTCAAGGAAGGTGAGTATTACTTAAATAATACGGTGCACCAGGGAATATGTATGGTGTTTGGTAGGGTAGAGGGGGCAAAGGGGGTAGGTAAGCCAAGGGCCACGTGGGCTGACTTACTCCAGCAGGACCTCAAGTCGCGTGGGATCAATAAGTGGTTCAAACAGTGCCAGGAAAGAGCTGCGTGGCGCCGCATATGCAAGACCGACTGCTAATCTGGCTGTATTGCTGGAATGCATGTAATTAAGTAAGGGAATATTTCAGCCTGTGTAGGCGTAGGCTTGGGGGCAGTTTTGACATGTATGACCACATCAAGGGGGGAAAAGGGCCTTTTCCGAAATGCGGTCCAATGTAAATGACATGTACCGTACATGGAAATCTCATGATTCAAGGCTTCTGAAATGCTCATATTGGTTTGGAATGAGTTTGCGACAAGAGCCATCTTTTGGGTTGAAATGACCCCAAGAAAAAGCGAGTAAATTTGTACCGCAGGACCTGGCTCGAGGCCTGCATGGGCAGTGCAGACAGCTCCTAGACACGCAGTCATGTGCAGTCGAGGTGTCGGAGCAGCTGTTTGGCGCCATCCAGGCAAGGGATGGGGGTGGGACCTTGGCAACGGTAGTCCAATAATTTTAGTCCTATTATCTTGTTACCCCTGAGCTTGAGCCTCACATCTGTTCGCTGGGGACGTTTCTGTGATGCATCCCTTGAAGGTTGTTCCAGCTGCCTCCTTTCGTACTGCGCAATCTTTGTGCACTGCGCAATACCGCATCGGTGCTGTTGCTTGTAATTTGTTTTACTCATGCCTCTCACATTCTCTATTTTCACCCCTTGACTGTTGTGTCTGTGCCCATTGCTCCAGGGGTCTCTGTGCTCCCTGGTCCCCTCCCCTGCCTGCGCGCTCCAGCTGTCCCCCTGCAGCAATGCGTGGCCAGCCGCGCATTCCTCTTTGCACTGAGCAACACCGCCCCGCTCCTCATTTCCCTGCACATCGAGCGCCGCAGCAGGGCGCACTTCTGCCAAATCCACTGCCCGGGAACCCCCGCCGCGGCCCACCAACACCAGCCGCCACCCTGGCTCATTGCACTGGCCACAAGGGCCAGCCGGGGATTCCAAAGCACGCTGGAATGGATGCTGAGGATGGATACCCACCCCGATGAGCGCCAGCTGATCGCCTCAGCCTTGGGGATGTATTGCGTGGGGTGGGTGGGGCTGCTGGGACTGTCGGCGGCATGGGGCGCGGTATGCACTGCGACGCAGCGCTTGTGATGCGCTGCTGCATTTTTGGGTTTCGGGTTTATGTGCACTGCGATGCAGTGCTTGTGATGCGGTAGCGTCATGCGTCACCAACAGGTTCATGCGGGCAGCATTTTTATAACTCCACTTTGAAGCAGGAGCGCTGCTGATGCGGCAGCACTGTCGGTGGGCGATGGGCACTTTGACAGGTTCTAGGGTTTTAGGGTGTAGGGTTTTGGTTGGCGACGGGCTCTTGGGCGCAGGGACCTTTACGGCTCCTTCCAGGTGAATGCCATTGCTGTACACAAAGGCATTCCCTCTCGACTGCCATTCCTGTACAGGCAAGTGTAGGAGGCATTCCCTCTCTTCTGCCATTGCTGTACCGGAGGCACGTGCAGGAAGCATTCCCTCTCGAGTGAGCTACTTGGCACCTATATGGTATGCACCGCCACAGATGCAGAAGTAGGTCGGGTATCCCCCCGTCCGTATTCAGATAACTTGAACCAATCCAATTTTCACTCCAATTCCAATTTTACTATCAGTTCCAATACTGCAATTTTTGTGTGGCAAGGTCAATTTTCTGGGCGGGTCATGTGTGAACGACCCGTCATGTGATGATGCGATCCGATCCGATTTCGCTATGCCTAGCAGCGGCGATCAAGCATTTTTTGCTCTTGCCACTCAGTGTGCTCCCCAATGCAGTATCAGGCAGCATACTGATCCATACCATACTATGACGAGCTGTTAGGGTGCAGGGTACCATGACGAGCTTACCGAATGACCATATAGGATAGTTCAATGCTTTCAACTTTCTGATATCATCCGCAGTGTGTTCCTTCAGCTGGCAGTGACACTCTATTGCTGCTTGTCCATTTTTAGTGATCATTACCCTGATTGTTTTTCCTATAGCAATTATCACGGGCTGTTGGATGCTTTGGCGCCTATCCACGCTCACAGTCTGATATATTATGTCCTTCCTTTTCTTTTTCTTCCCATTTCCTGTTGTATGACTGTCTATTGTGTTGATTCATGGGGGGTTACATAGTGTAGTTCATGCCTGAATAAGATGTGTTGCAGCTAGTTGGGTACCAGTTCTCCTCTGGCGATCCACACAGTGAACCTTAATCCAAAGCCTAATGAAATTATGTGCTTACTATTTTAAATGCTATTGGTAGGGCGTTAGCCGTTGGAAAAAACCTGGCCGGATTGCTGACAGCAAGAGCAAACAGGATTCAGTTGCCGAAGTTGAAGCACAAGTAAATCACGGTGTATACAAATATGAACCAAAAGCATGCCTCGAGCAAATACAGTACATGCAAAGGGTTCAAGTGCGGTACTTAATTAACTTACAGCCATGGCCTTGCAAGCTACAGCTGTAGAGGGTTGCTTTATCTGGTGAGGTATCAGAGGCAGCTTGCAGCTGGACTGGCACCACGGCCCATTGAGTGGAAATGCCCACCAGCTACCAAGGGGTTTAAACCAGTTAGGGGTTGAAAACTTATCAGGGGGTGAAAACGCAGGTGACCTCCTCCTGTTAGCAAGGGTAATAAGATAATAATAGGACCTATTATTATCTTATTACCCTTGCTGTTAGACCATGTGTGGGTTGCCCTTTCAAGAACCGCTTCATGAAGTTCAAGCCTGCAGTTTGGATTCTTACGAGCCTTGCAAGCTTACAGTGAGGCTTGTCATCTGACCTGCGAGTTTATACCAGGCTGTTTCGTGGGGTGGGTTCCTGCAATGCATGCATATCTGAAAGCCCTTTGTAGATAAGCAAGATGGGGACTAAATTAAAGCCTGTAATGCGTTGGCTTGGTGCCATCGCACGCTACCAGCCCTTGGCGTTCAAAGACGCCCAGCTGGAAGACCAATACCTGCGATGGCGCAGCTCGCAGTGGGTAACGTGCACTGGGGAGGTCCTTGGCGGCATTGTGATGGTGTCGGGGCTGTGGAGGTTGCACCTGGGGGGTGGGATACCTGTGCATCGCCACCGAGACCCAGCTTGGGTAACAGGTGAGAGCCCCACAGGCCTGGTTTTGGAAGAAAACCCCAGTTGACTAGCTACCTCGCTATTGGCTAAACTAGCCGCTACAGTAGCTACTAGCCCTATGGTGGTGCTGTGCCCGTCCCTGGCTGACTAGCGAACTATGTAGGGTATTTCCTTCCTCGCAGCGTTCTAACAGCCCAGCTTTACTGACCCAGTGTGGCAGATGGTGGCCAATATGTTGATGGTTAACCAGCCTGGCGTCTGGTTGGCCAACCAGTCCAGGCTTGGCGAACCCAGTGTGGCCCCGTGATGATTAACCTCTTGTTATGTTGTAGAAGTATCTGCCAGCAGGAAAGTGTGTAGCACTATTTCTCCCCTCTCGCAGTACACGTACTGAACCCACAGCGCGTTCCTTACTAACAGTACGCAAGAGTGCATGTGGTATAGCACCTTACTATGGTCCCCGACCAAAGTTGTACGACGTCTTGGCACATTTAAAGTTTGGTAGGCATGGTGCAAGGCCTCTTAGTAGGCAGCTTGCCCTGATGTGCGCAGGACCACAGGCGCTGCTACTTAGGGTGTAGGGTTTAGGATGTAGGGTATGCCTAGTGTGCTTAGAGTTCAATGCTCGGGCTGTGTGTGCAGGACTGGAGGTGCTACTGATGATGGCCAGCACCCTAGGGTTCCTGTCTAGGCAGGTGAGTGGGAGCACTGGCCCTAAACCCTAAACCCTAGAAAGCCCCGCCACACACGTGTACTCAAGGTACTCAGAACTATGCTGATCACCTTCCCACATCCACGTGCTGTAAAACCCTACACGCTGAAGCCTAAACCTTAAGTATTTTGGGTATTATTTTTGTTGTTTGGACTGGACATGAAGCACCCCCCACCCCACCCCCCCTGTGTAGGTGCACCGGGGCGCCTTCTGGCCCCTTGCAAGGGACTGGCTGCTGCTGGTCACTTTTGTGGCCATACTGGTCATCACGCCAAAGTACACAGTCACCTACTTTACCAGCAGCAAGGGGGATTGTGCCAAGCGCATGTGGTCGCAGGTGCGGTCACACCCACACCGACAAGTCTTTCACAGTCAAATTCTACGTAGAGACAGTTCCAGTCAGCGTTGCCACAGTTCCTTTACTTCAGAGCCCCCAAGAGGTTGTGTGCCAAGCCCATGTGGTCGCATGTACAGGTTGTGATTCTCTGCGGTATTAAGGCTTGCCACTGGGACCTTGGCTGTAGATTTGTGAACTGCAGGTGTAATCATCACAACCCTAATTATGATTGTGACTGCAATTGTGAGCACGTGTGGGGCATGTCCCGCACCTCATCATGACCCCAATGGCTGTGGTTGCGATTGGTGATCACAAATGTAGCTCCGAAATTCCTTGTTTTTTGTGTGGTCCCAGGTGGGCATACCTTGCGCCCCCTCATGACCCCCTATGGTTGCCATCCCAACCGTAATCACCATTGTTGTGATCGAAGATGCAATCGTGGTGTGCAGGTTGGCATCTCCCTTGCGGTGCGCCTCTTCATGACCCCCATGGTGGGTCTGATGCAGCTGCAGCACTGGCTGTACACCCTGGTGTGGAACCTAGACGTCTACCTATTCTGGGCACGGGAGGATACGCATCGGGGTTTGTATGGCCAGTGCAGGCAGCTGCTGGAGCTCGAACAATGCACAGCAGCGGTGACAGCACAGCTCTTTGGCGCAATAAAGGCAAGATATTTCTTCTCATGTTGTAAATCTGTCATGGTTCTGTAAAATAAAGTAACTTAAAATGCACGACGGCGGTGACAACGCGGCTCGTTGGCGCAATAAAGGCAAGGATCATGTACCGTATAATGTAAATTGTATATTATTATCGTAAATCAATATAAATGCAAATCGAGCCACAACCAGCGGCGGTGTTTAATGATCTGTCGACAGCCAATTTGAAGATCATATCCTTGCTTAGACGCCGGGTCATCTGTTTTTCTGGTTCTTTCCATCTTCATTTTTCCTTTCTTTCCCACGCTGTAACCGTTGATACCATACAGGCAATCTACTAATCAGAGATTCCCGCCCATTGTTCCAGGGACCACTGTGCTTCCTGGTCCCCTCTCCCACCTGCGCGCTCCAGCTTTCCCCCCTGCAGCAGTGCGCAGCCAGCCGTGCGTTCCTCTTTGCCCTGTGCAACACCCTGCCGATGCTGTTTGCTCTGCACATCGAGCGCCGCAGCAGGGCGCAGTTCTTCCAAATCTACTCCTCCGGAGCCCCTGCCTCGGCCCACCAACGCCAGCCACCCACATGGCTCAGCGCACTGGCTCAGAGGACCAGCCGGGGGTTCCAAACAGGGCTGGATTGGGTGCTGAGGATGGATACAGACCCCGATGAGAGGCTGCTGGTCGCCGCTGGGCTGGGGTTGCTCTGTGCAGACTGGTTGGGGTTGCTGGGTTTGTCGAAGGCGTGGGGTGCGCTGTGCACGGCAGCGGAGCGCTTATGAGTATTGGTGATGATGGGGCGACACTGTATGTTTCCTTTCATGTGGCGGTCCTTTTCATGGGGCAGCCTTTTGACACGTCATTTTGTAACTTGGCAGCCGCTTCTGATGCGGCTGGGCCAGGTTCTGGTGGGTGCAGCTGTTTTGACCAAATAAGAGTGCCCGCGATATGCATGCTCAATAATGCTCAAAGAGCGGGCTTTTCCGAACCGTTTAATGACTATAGCAGCTCTCTGCTGAACAACCTTTTTCTGCCTGCTTATAACAGGAGACCATGGTATCTATGGTGTTATAAATTGCTACAGGTGTTGCTACCCGGGTGGCCAAACCCTTTGGCAAACCGATTGGAGCCTTGCCAAGATTCTAAGACGGTCTTAGAATCTACACATCTGTTCTGTAATTGGAACTTTACATTTGAAGCAAGTGCACTCTGTCCACGTGGTACAGCGTCACACAATTATTGTGTATTAAATGGGGCCTTAGAAGTCGAAAGAAAGAAAAGGGACCGTCCCGCACAAGGGCGTAGTTAAGTGGCCCACTGATTCGCACAAGGGCACCGACTAGCCGCCGCTCTGGCAGAACGGACCGGGTCAAGTAGTTGCCTTAGCCAGCCTAGACTGCCAGCACGATGCCTAGGCCTAAGCAGCTGCAACAGCTTGCTGTTTGCCGGTTTGAAATCTGATTCATTTAAATCATTTGAATTCAAACATGATGTTCACAGCTGAGCTTGGGTCCAAGGATTTTGAGTATGCGCGCTAAGCAAGCCTTAATGCCACGGTGGGTGAACCAGACACCAACAAACATGGCTGGCAGCCAAACAGGCTTGCAAGGTGCTCCGCTAAATCCGCTTCCTTAACCAACGCGCCTGTGGCAAGGACAGGCTGCGCAGAAATATTTATTCATCTATTTTTCTACAAGGTGCTCATTCACGTTGGGAAAAATCTAGATGCATTGGGATGACACAATTCTCTAAGGCTGGCTCTCTCTCACTCTGCCCCTGGAAAAAATCTAAACAGTTTTTTTTGTTGATGAGTTCCTCGACCAACGCCCTCGTGCTCGAGATGAATGCGCTATTTATTTATTTATTTATAAAGCACACTTATTTGTTTATAAGAAAACACTTATTTGATTTGAAGAGCTGCACCAATCAGAACCTTGTCAGGCGCGCGCCAAAGTGCGCTCCCAGGTTTAAGATGCGACGTGTCAAAGAGCTGCCCCAATTAGAAGGAACCCCACACACAAAGAAAAAAAGAGGTGCTGACCCAACACAGTCTGTGCACAGCGCACCCCGTGGCTGAAAGGGTGTAAATGGTCCACCCTTGTACACATGGCGCCGCACGCAATGGACACCTGGCGCTGCGTCCAGATGCCCATCGCCCACCAAAACCGCTGCCCCACACCCAACGCGCAGCCGCATCAAAATCACCCAAAAGCGCTGCCGCCCAAAAGCACAGGGCATCACAATCGTGCGCTGCCATGCACACAGCACCCCATGTGGCCGACAAACCCAGCAACCCCAGCCTGCCTGCGCAGAGCAACCCCAGCCCAGCGGCGATCAGCAGCCTCTCATCAGGGTCTGTGTCCATCCTCAACACCCACTCCAGCCCTGCTTGGAACCCCCGGCTGGTCCTCTGCGCCAGTGCGCTGAGCCAGGGGGGCGGCTGGCGTTGGTGGGATGCCGGGCCGGGTGTTCCCGGGGAGTGGATTTGGAAGAACTGCGCCCTGCTGCGGCGCTCGATGTGCAGGGCGAACAGCATCGGCAGGGTGTTGCAGAGGGCAAAGAGGAAGGTGCGGCTGGCCGCGCACTGCTGCAGGGGGGAGAGCTGGAGCGCGCAGGCAGGGAGGGGACCAGGGAGCACATCGGGCCCTGGGACAAAGGGCGTTATTGTTAATTGATATTGACAATATGTGGTGATAATTGATTACTTCATAAGAAAGTTCTTTTGGGGAAAGAAAGCACAGCGGGCCCTGGGACAAAGGGCGTGATTAGCTATTCAATTCAATTATTTGCCGTATGGTACCAAAGTTACAGCGTGGAAGAGAAAAATAACATACACGAATGAACCGGAAAATGAACGTATTGAAGTCTGGACATGGGTAGTCGTCAGACAAGTAAAGAGTGTCAAGTCTGGGTTTTGATGTATGCATATTTCCTGCTTTTAAATGCCTCCAAGCACTTGCGCTTTCAAGACTGCTGCAAAGCGTTGCGGGACAAGGATTTAGGTACCAGGACTTTAGGGTTTTCATTGTGATTGCCTTTATTGCGCCGAAGAGCTGACCTGTCACCGCCGCTGCGCTGGGCTCAACATACTTATAGTAATCATCTAACAAAACCATGGTGTATTTACAAATTTAAGAACAAGAAGAATCCCTTGCCTTTATTGCGCCAAACAGCTGCGCTGTCACCGTCGATGTGCAGGACTGGAGCTCCAGCACCTGCCTGCACTGACCGTACAGGCCCCGATACGTGTCCTCTCGGGCCCAGAACAGGTAGACGTCTAGGTTCCACACCAGGGTGTACAACCAGTGCTGCAGCTGCATGAGGCCAATCATGGGGGTCATGAAGAGGCGCAGGACCAGGGAGCTGCCAACCTGCAATGGCACGGGAAATAGCTTGGAATCGTGAAAAAAGAAAAACTAGTAAACTTTGCTTGCCAATCACATTTACAACCATGGGGGTCATGAAGAGGCGCAGGAACAGGGAGATGCCCACCTGCAATGGCACAGAATATACTACATATGGGGTGGAAAAAGACCTGCATATTATTATTGTTACGATTACAATCATAATCGGCAATTGCAACCGTGAATGTGATTACATTGTGAGAGGCGCGCTAGTAGTTGCAACCTGCAATCGCAACCATGGGGGTCATGAAGGGCACAGGACCAGGCAGACGCCCCAATGCACCCATACCAAATCAGGACTATGGGATTATACTTGTGATGACTCGATTGCAACCATAATCACGGGGGTCATGAAGAGGCGCGGGACATGCCGATAGCTAAAATCACACCAGTAATTGGTTGTGACGGTTGCATCTGCAATTCACAACTTACAACTTAAATCCCAGTGGCAATCATGATACCCAAAATCCTTTACTTGCGACCACATACCCTTGGCACACTCCCCCTTGCCTCCGGTGTAGTAGGCCACCCCGCGCCAAAACCGAGCATGCACATGGCTGCAAATACTTGGTCTAGTGAGTGCGCCTATAACCAAGGTGCGGGCGTGGCTTTGACCGTACCTGCGACCACATGCGCTTGGCACAGTCCCCCTTGCCGCTGGTAAAGTAGGTGACTGTGTACTTTGGCGTGATGACCAGTATTGCCACAAATGTCACCAGCAGCAGCCAGTCCCGTGCAAGGGGCCAGAACTTCTGCCAGAAGGCGCCCCGGTGCACCTGCAAAGGGGGCGGCGGGTCGGCGCGTCTTTTTCAGCTCTTTTTCAACAACAACCCCACACTTCTAGGCTTCAACGTGTAGGCATATTACAGCACATATATGGGGAGGAAGGGTATCAGCAGTCCCCTGAGTACTCTGACTATGTGCATGCGGCAGGGTTTTGTAGGGTTTAGGGTTTAGGGTATCAGCAGTCCCTGAGTATTCTAGTACACGTGTGCGGCGGGGCTTTCTAGGGTTTAGGGTTTAGGGCCAGTGCCCCCGCTCACCTGCCTACAGAGAAATCCTAGGGTGCTGGCCAACATCACTAGCACCTCCAGTCCTGCGCACACAGGGGCAAGCCTTAAACCCTAAGCACACGAGGCATGCCCTTAACTATAATTCGTATACCCTAAGTAGCAGTGCCCTCATCCTATGCGCATGTCAGGCAAGCCTCATGATTATCAGGGCCCGGCGAGTTCAAGACCCTAAACCCTAAAGTATATTATAGTACGTTTCATGCGCGCGCTCCAGCAAAACAGTGAGATTGGCATCCAGCCTTGCACGTTCGGAGAGGTTTATATCCTACATCGTGCAGGTTGCGCGTAGGGGATGTTTGCATTGCGCAGATTAGTCAGCAAGTGTACTGGGAGCGGGGAGAAGGAGCTAGACTCGAGTGATACACGGTTTCCTGCAGGCAAAATACTTCTATTACAGGCTGGGTCACACTAGGTTCGCCTAGCTAAACTGGTTGGCTACCGTTGTGCACTACTGGTATGTGCACCAGCTAGAGTATCAACTGGTTGAGCACCATCTGCCACACTGGGCGAGAAAAACTGGGCTGTTTGGCCACCCTTGTGCACCAGCTGGACTATTTACTGGTTGACCACCATCTGCCAAACTGGGCTAAAAAAGCTGGGCTGTTGGAGGGTGTCCAAGGTGCTTGCAAAACGCTCAAGTGCTGACAGTGCAAGGAGCAACGTCTGCATCTTGGTGTGTACGGCACGGCCAGGTCGACGGTACTGGTGTGAGGCAGACAACACTGTACCCCCGGCTAGTGGCTAAGTAGCTAGGCAACCACCGGCGGGCACAGCACCAATACACTGATTGGTTCGCCAATAGCTTGGTGGCTAGTCAACCAAGAGAGGGTCTCTCAACCAGTACCAGGCCTGTGCGGCTCTCACCTGTCACCCAACCTGGGTCTCGGTGGCGAGGCACCGGCGCTGCATCGCCCTTGTGCAGCCTCCACAGCCCCAACACCAGGACGATTCCGCCCAGCACTTCCCCAGTGCACGTCACCCAGTGCGAGCTGCGCCATCGCAGGTATTGGTCTTCCAGTTTGGCGTCTGCGAACGCCAAGGGCTGGTGCCTAGCGATGGCACCTAGCCAACGTCGCAGCATCACAGGCCCATATGCATGCAACGGCTCTTTTGTGTGCCTAGATGCATGCAGGCGCTATGGGGCTAGGCAACCACGACGGGAAGCCATGTACGAAGCCAAGTAACCTTCCACGTCAGACAGGTGAGCCTGATCAACGCTTTACGCGGCCTGTCACACCGCAAGCCGTGCTGATAGGTTGCTATTGGCAGGAAGGCACTGGTATCGAGGGGGTTCCTCTATCAGAATGCCTGTAAATGTTTATCTCTGACACAAAGCCAACTGTAAACAGACCATGCGTATGCGTTGGAACAAGTTCTGCGCCGCAGTACTGCGCCGTGTGCCATGGTTGTGAAGCCCTATGAATACCCTACTAGGGTTTAAAAGTACCCCACTAGTCACTAGTCTAGTGCAGCGAACACCATGCCCGGTGCCACATTCTAGCTAGGGCCAGTTGGGTGAGAACGTGTTCAATCGTATGCGCAAAATCTGTAGGAGGTAACCGTTTGTAGGCACTTTGAGAGAGGAACCCCCCCCCGTAGCTTATTGCGGAGAGCTAACCTAGTAACACGCCTTGCGGTGTAACAGGCCCGCCAAATCGTTGATATTCGGCTCGCCTATTTGAAGCAACGTGGAAGGGAACTTGGCTTTCTTAGGTGGCTCCCTATCGTGGTTGTCTAGCTTCCCAGTGCCTGCCTGCATCTGGGCATATGGAAAAACGACTGCATGCATATGGCCATGCGATGCTGCGTCGTTGGCTGGGTGCGCTCGCTCGGTACCAGCCCTTGGCTTTCACGGACGCCCAGTTAGAAGACCAATACCTCCGATGGCGCTGCTCGCACTGGGTGACCTACACTGGGGAAGTCCTTGGCGGCATTGTCACGGTGCTGTGTCTGTGGAGGCTGCACTTTGACAGTGCAAAACCAGTGCCACGCCAGCCAGACCCAGCGTGGGTATCAGGTGAGAATAGTGCGTGCGTGCCTTTCCTTTTCTAGATCATCCTGGTTGTAAAGGCTAGATCTTGGGGGGTAAGCCCTGTGGGGAGAGTTGGGAGTCGGCAACTGGCACGAGTCTGCAGGCTATACAGAATAGGGCCCCCAGTTGCACGAACCCACCATCTGGAGATGTGAACCATGGGTGCAACTGTGCTGTAGTGACACGATACGAGGCAGCAAACAATGCCCTAGGGTTTTATCACCGCGAGCTACCCCATGCAAGGCATAGCACCCTGTAACCCTGACCCTATACCACAAACCCTAGACCCTAGACCCTAGACCAACGAGGCCCCTGGTTGCTGAAGCGGGGCTTGTGCCTTGTGTGCAGGACTGGTGGCGCTGCTGTTAAGGGTTCAGGGAATGGCTCGTTTAGGGTTAAGGGTTTAGGGCTTCCCAAGTGTAGGATTGAGGCTTGTGTTGTGCGTTGTGCGCAGGAGTGGAGGCGCTGCTGATGCTGACCAGCTTCATAGGGTTCCTCTGCAGGCAGGTGAGCCCACTGACCCTAAACCCAAAACCCTACTGACCCTGTCAACCCTAAACCTTTAGGTGCTGGTGATAAGCTGCATGGGGTTTCCTCTGTAGGCTGGTGAGGGGGGCATTGCGCACTGACCCTAAACCCTCACCTTGACCCGTGCTGCTGTCGACCAGCTTCATAGGGTGTCGAAATCTTTAAATATACTTGGAAAAGACACTGCTCTGTGACCCTAAATGTGCACCCCAAACCCCGAACACCATGTCCTACAGCACTTTGTCCCTCCGTCACCTGAAGCTGACCCTTGCACGCCAGCTACTAGAAACCGAAAAAAATATCCGTCAATTCAGTTATTTAGTCATCTGGGATGTTTTGCAGAGTATCTTCTTGTTATCGCGGCTGCACCGAGGCCCTACCTCAGGGTTAACCGCAGGGATAGGCTGCCACTGGTCATCCCCCGTCCCCCCTTGCAGGTGCACCGGGGCGCCTTCTGGCCCTACCTGAGGGACTGGCTGCTGCTGGTCAGCCTGGTGGCGGTATTCATCATCACCCCAAAGTATGCGGTGGCATACTACACCAGCGCCAAGGGGGGTTGCGATAGGCGCATATGGTCGCAGGTAAATTACAATTGCTGTTGTCAATATCATATGGCCCATGAGTGAGGGTCGCATGTACAGCCACTGGCATCAAGTGTAGGAAGAAAACAATAGGAACTTTTATGGGCATCATGGCTTTGACGACTATGTGATTGTGATTTGGTGATCACTTCTACCTAATACTCGGATTACCCCTGCGCCATCATTTCCATGTGATCTTAGGTTGTGATCTTGATTGGTTCCACCAACAATAATTGCTCATAAATGCAATGGCGGCTCCAGGTTGGCATGTCCATCGTGCTGGGCCTCATCATGACCCCCATCGTTGTAATCGTAGGCCGCAATCGGCGCCTTGATCGTATCTAACTGCTATCGTGGCGCGCAGGTTGGCATCTCCATCGTGCTGCGCCTCTTCATGACGCCCATGGTGGGTCTGATGCAGCTGCAGCAGTGGGTGTGCACCCTCGCGTGGAACCTGATTGTCTACATATTCTGGGCCCGAATGGACTTGGATCAAGGCCTGCACGGGCAGTGCAGGCAACTGCTTACCCAGGAGCCATGCACAGCTGCGGTGACGGCACAGCTCTTTGGCGCAATACAGGCAAGGTTCAGTAAACCCTAAACCCTGCGCCCTGAAACCTAAACCCTAAAACCTGAGCCTCTTGGAAGTTGCTTACCCAGGAGTCATGCACAATCGCAATGCTGTTGGAAGCAGTTCAGGCAAGGGCCATACATTTGAAACCTGACTTCTGGTCATAAAACCCTGAATCCGGACCCCTGCTACCCTGTAGCCGCACTGTAAATTGCGGGGAAACCAAATGCACAAAATCACAACAATATAATCCTTAATTGTTGAACCGTGAAACATTGCCTTCCCTGCAAATTTGGAAGCCCTACCGCACCTGCCTCTTTGCAAGGAGCATACTGTTAACCCTTTGCCGCTCCTGGCGGGTATACCTCCCTTGCATGTGGCTAAGACACTAACTATATACCCCTTGCTGCAGGCGCCGCTGTGCTCCCTTGTCCCCTCCCCTGCCTGCGCGCTCCAGCTGTCCCCCCTGGGGCAGTGCGTGGCCAGCCGCGCCGCCCTTTTCGCACTCAGCAACATCGTGTCGGTGCTGTTGTCGCTGCAAATCGAGCGCCGCAGCAGGGCGCATTTTTGCCAAATCCACCGCCCGGGATCCCCGGCGGCAGCTGGCCAATTCCAAAAGCCACCATGGCTCAGTGCGCTGTCCCAGAGGACCAGCCGGGGATTCAAAACAGGGCTGGAGTGGTTGCTGAGGATGGATACCCATCCCGATGAAAGGCGCTTGATCGCCACTGGGCTGGGGTTGTATTGCATGGGGTGGGTGGGGCTGCTGGGGCTCTCGGCCGCATGGCGCACGCTGTGCGCTGCGACCCAGCAACTATGTATCCGCGGCCCTTGGGGTGCGCCAGCAAGTTTCTTGCCAGGAGCACTTCTGTCACCCCACTTGTGATGCCGGAGCGCTGCTGATGTGGCAGCAAAAGTGGTGAGGCTACTGGGATTGTCAGCTGAATATTTGTTTGTTTCTGTTTCGAACTGCTGTGGCTGCGCCGCAGCAACTCTGACGCGGCAGCTCCGGGGGTGCGCCAGCAAGTTGCATACCGGCAGCACTTTTGTCACGGGGCCCCACATTTGATGCGGGAGCGCTGCTGATGCGGCAGCACAAGTGGTGGGGCTGCTGGCCCAGCAGTGATTGTCAGCTGCACTATTTTTTGTTTGGGACTGCTAGGCCTGTCTGCTGAATGGCGCGGGCCGTGCGTTGCGGCGCAGCAATTATGACGCGGCGGCCCCTGGGGTGCGCCAGCAAGTGACATGCCGGCAGCACTTTTGTGACCCCAGTTTCTATGCGGGAGCGCTGCTGATGCGGCGGCAAGTGTGGTGGGGCTGCTGGGATTCAGCTGCGCGTTTTTTTGTTTGTTTTTGGGACTGCCAGGCCTGCCAGCCCGTGGCGCATGCTGTGCACTGCGATGAGCACTGCGCTGTTGAGCTGGCAGCATCCTTGAAACAGAGAGGAGTTGGTGTGGAGCAGCGCTTTGGATACTGGGCACCGGTTTGGTGGGCAATGAGCAGTTGGCGCGGAACATGTGAGGAGAGCGGTTGGTGTCTCTTGGGTGGGGCGTCATGTGCACCCGGGGCAAGGGAATGCCTTCAGTCACGGTGTTTGCTGTGGATGTCTGCCAATGAGACCTGTACAGCATATTCATTAGGATTGACACACGTTTAAGAAGCTAGAGCTGGTGGTGCCATTCATGGTAATATGGTACGCCATCTCAAACGTTAGGGTTTAGGGTTTTGCCTTGGGCGCCCAGTCAGGGTTGAAGTTTGACTAGGACTCGTGCTGCACAGTGAACCGCTAGCCAGCTATGGTTGTCAATAATTTGCTATGATGGTTGATGTACAACTTGAGACAGCATATGTGCCCCCTTCAGGTTGCATCATTTTGCCGCGTTTGTTGGACTGCTAGGCGATTCTTTTCAGTATACTTTTATTGTGGCCCAGCAGGGGCCTGTAGGGAAAAACGTGATTGACCCTATGCTACATATTTTCAAACTTGACCTCTGGACACCCACCCACCCCCCATATCTCACAGAATGGGACAAATAGGGTGTCAAAATGTCATTGACCTTTGCGCAGTCTTCAATCCAACCGAATGGTTGACGGTCGGGGAAAGTTTGTAAAAAATATTTACAAACGGACTAACATATTTCCAGCACAGTATATTATGATACTAATATAATAATCATATGCATATTGAATATATTTAATCATTGTTAGTTATATAACCAATATTATTATCATGAAGTACCCATGCATGCATATAATGCATCAGCTATATGCCCCTTTTGGTCAAGTACAACCAGTCCAATAGGTGTTACTATTATATCGAGGTCTTTACACCTGCTGTTGCTTATAGCATTGCCCAAGTTGATCCAACAACCCCCCAAAAACAGTTGAAGGGCTTTTTGTTATTGCCATCAACTTTTTCAAAGCGTCCTCAGACAACCCCCCTTACCCCCCCTTACAAAAAGGTTACAACTTTTTAACCTTGATACAGGACGTCTCTAGGGACTTTTAGGGACAACCCCTTACATTTCTGCTGGAAACCAGCCACTCCGGCAAAGGGTCAAAAAGTTAACTACAGACCATTTATTTATTTATTTATTACAATTATTAGCTATAATCAGTACAAATAACCGGTTATAACCTGCGTATAGTTGGCACGAGATGGCTGCGCAGGAAAGACTGACTGCTGTAGCAGAACCGTAGACTCCTGCCTAGGCAGGACAGTAGACTGCCACCTGGGCTGATTGTATGCTAAGCATATAACAACCTGACAGAATAGGTTTCAAGAAGAAACAATTGCCCCCGTATGCATACACGGCGGCATACCAAAGCCAGCATTGCTAAAAACGCAAACAGGCCGGGCAGCAGTCAGTGGCATGGGGCGTGAGTATCGAAGTATCAAATTGTCAGTGGAACATGGCTTGGGTATCAATTTTCAGGGCATCAACAAGTCAGCTGCGCACGTGCACGCTACGGGAATTGCCATCGTGCTGCTTGTGTCTGTAGCTGCAGGTAAGGATATGTGCACTGTGTGCACCGTCTTCCTCGTTTACACCCGCTGTGGTGGCGGTGGTTGTGGTTGTGATGGTGGTGGTGGTGGTGGTGGGCCTACCTATGGCTTGCTGGGGGATTGCCTTGCTGGCCTTGGGGCAAGGTGTTGCGGAGGACATGAAAGTATTTAAAAATGCAGGCAAACACAAGGCCTTTGGGCGGTCAACCTGATGTTATCACGTTTTGAACTGCTGATGTTGTCACATTATGGATTGCTGAGAGTTGGACACAGGTTATGGGGTATGCGGGGTTGTCATATCCCTTGCATTGTGTGCTTCAAGGCTGGCGCTGACTATTATTCTGGCTACTTGTCACTTGTCGTTCAACATTGTGAACTTGTAAGCCGAACACTGCAAGTTTGAGTCCAAGTTAAGGTGTAGAAGGTAATATTAAAGAGACAACCATTTGCAGAACATCACCCTGGCCCCGAGGGGATCACCACTGCCTTGCTTGCAGTAGCCAAACTGTAGACCACCAGCTGCAGGACAGCATGCCCCTCTAGAGCACACTACAAGCTCATACTGCGCGTCCCCGCCCGCAGTTGCCATCGCTGCAGAGCCCAGTAGCTTGAGCATCCACCGCCACCACCGGGGTGGCAAGATGATGATCGTGAGTGCGCTGCCCCCCGAGGCCTGCGACACCAACCTAGGGGGCTACATCTACACGCTGGCCATGAAGAACAAGGAGGACTACGCCAGGTGGGTGCTGGGTCCAGGGCTGAGGTAGCTGTGGGCCAGTCTAGGCAAGGGTAATAAGATAATAATAGTCCTATTATTATCTTATTACCCTTGATCTAGGTCAGGGCGCGGTCGTTGCCTAAATCCTAGTCTATTAAGCCCCCAGCCTACACCGGGAAGGACCATACCAGGTGGGTACTGGGCTCAAGCTGGCTAAGTCTGTGCCTAGCCATCAATTCAGGACATAACCCCCCAGCAAGGTGGGTGGGGGGTAATGTCCACGCCCAAGGTGCATGGCGCGCAATATAGACGTGTGAGGATGGGGTTAGGGTTTAGGCTAGGGCTGCAACTACCCTAGCTGTCAGGGAGCAGGGTGTATGTCTGCTTGGTCTGTAACCCTTATCTATAAACCCTACTCCAGGGGACTACGCCGGGTACACCACACAACACAGCACGACACCCACCACAGGTATTTTTGCAAATGCAGACACCACCCCCCACCCCCCACCACACCACACCCACCCACCTGCAGGTACCATGGGTACGACTTTTGGTATACTATTGGTCTGGCCAACAATACTTGTGGTGAGCGTTGGAACAAGGTCAACCTCATGCGCATCGTTGCAAACAAGGAGGAGTACCCTTGGCTCATGTGGACAGACTACGACACGTTGTTCCTGAACATGGCGCAGGTAGGGAAGTTGAACCCTACACCTTTAGTCCATATAGGGAGGAGTGCCCTTGGTTTTTTGAACATACTACAACATCGTGTTCCTCAATATGCCACAGGTAGTAGGGAAATGCGGGGAACAAGTTGCATCACAGGTCTGACACGCTCCTTCTTCAAGACTTCCCTCCCCGTCGCATATTTGAGGCTGGCCTCTTGCTCTGTTGTATTATTGTCTGCTATGGAAGAAATGTCTTTATTCACTTCAATTCTTTTTGTTCGTCCAATGTCACACCCTTTGATGACATGAAGGGCAAAGGACCTGACCAACAACGTTGGCATGGCTCAAGATTCATGGGTTATCTCCGGGAATCATATTATTGGGGGGGTGATTTCATATTGATCGAGCTTTGTAAAACGTAATGACTTTGATTTAATGTTTGGCAAAGCTTATACTGGAACCCACAAGACTGGTGATTGTGTATCGATATGTTATCCGTTCAAATGCCCTAATATGTGAGCATCGCATATCGCTTTATATTACTAATTTTATTGTTTTTGTACCTGTTGTGGTGCAGGCCATACCCTTTGAGGACTTTGAGGGCAAGGACCTGATCATTTGGGGGGATAAGAAAAAATTTTATGGGACAAATGACCCACTGAAAGGTGGGGAACTGCTGCGTTGGGAATTCAGGCTTCCCCTAAACCCTCATCCGGCATCTTAGTTTGTTATTATAGTCACGCGTTTTGGCTGTATGTCAAGGCTAGTCATTAATCTGCTTCAGGGTGGGAGGTTGTTGCATCGAGCGGTGTCTATAACCCCCTTGTCTCTACACCCTCAGTCTTGCATCGACCAGTTTGGAGATTTGGAGAATGCCAAATCATCGCCTTGGTTGTAAGGCTTCTATCATGAACCTTCCTTCACCGTCCCTCCGGCAAATCTATTGTCTTACACCCTAGTGCATATCTATGGTGGTAGGTTATTGTAAAGCCAACATCCGGAACCCTTATGCAATACCCTTGCTGCAAACTATACAAATCCAACATCCTATACCCTACAGCACTGCCCTCCCGTCTAGCACCCAATCCAACCAACTGAACATGAAGGAAGTTTGCAAGCATACTAATTGGAAACGGCATAAAAGCTGCAGATGGACTATTTAGGCATCTGAGATTGTGCTAATGTGATGCCAAACCAACTGCCGGCAGTCCTCCGCTGACGACTAGAAGCGTGAGCGTAATGAGCGTCCGGTTACCCATGCACGTTAAACACGCAATGAGGGTTGTGCAAATGGGGGTTGCACATACCACTTGGTATGTATCATGTGGACCATTGCACCTTAGATCCTACATCCCTCAAACCCTAACATGTAGTTGGGTGTGCTGTGACAAATTGCGTCCTAAACCTCAAACTCTCTTGAACCCTAACCCGAACATGTACCTTGGCGTGTGCAGGCTGCAACGGCGGCGTGTGGATCGTTCGCAACACCCTCTGGGCACGCAACCTGCTCACCCAGTGGGCGTCCTACTGCTTCAATTGGCAAACCAACGATGTGCTGCACGCGGTGAGGATTTAGACTTATGGTCAAGGGTGGCTGCACGAGGCAGCTTCCAGATATTAAATTGAACTGCTAGGGTTAAGAGTTAGGGGTAACAAGAGCTAGGGAGGGCACATGGCAAGTTGGTGGTGGCACGGAGATCTTGAGGAGAGGGAATATGGCCACGACGGAAGTGGTGTTTGGGTAGTTTGGGTGGTTGGGATTCCTAGGATACTAATGGCCACTATGGCCCTATAGGGCTGGCTGGGTAATGGGCATCCTCTAAATAGTAACCTTGGAAATGGAACAAGCAGTGTGCGGACAAACGTGGCAAGATGTGGTACACCCCGCTGCCAATCTTGTTGCTGGCCAACAATTCAGGCAATTCAACAATATAGTCACATGCGCCCCAGCAGATCGGCATGGTCCGATCGCCCTCGCTCACCTGGGTTCTTCTGCGGGTGGCACAACACCCATTTATGTCCTGCAGACTATACTTGTATGGGCCATCCCTGTCCATGTGTAGTCTCAATCCCTAGGGTATATACATAATTCAGGGCATGCAAACAAGTGGTGCATTGAATGGTTGCCCTCTCCCCCCAACCTTGACCCTTGCGCACTCCTAGGACGGAGATGAAGAAGGATCTAAGCCAAGGGCCTAACCCGTACGGGTATGACCGATGAGATGTTGCGCTAAGAACCACCATCCAAGATCCTTACTTTCTTGGGCGTTGCAACAAGCGTTGCGCGGAGCCGCCGCCTCTTAACATTGCCTCCCCCCTCCTTACCCCCCATTGTTGCCCCCACAGGAGATGAAAAAGGACTTGGGCGACATGTTCAACCCCCGCGGGAATGACCAGCAGGGCCTGGTGCACCTCATTGGCCACCACCCGGAGCGGATACCAGGCTTCAAGGAAAAGATCATGATCCATGGGTGGGGATCCAAAGGCAAAGCCAACAACCATTGGGCTATGCAGGCCGTGTGGCCCGTGGTACCGGTTGCAGCAGGTAGGGTATCACAAGCCCCCAAGACAAACTTTGCTGGCTCATTTGTCAAAAATCTAGAGCTTGCATCGGAACAATGACCTCATCATTCTTTGGTTGGTGCAGACTTTGGCCTAAAGAACCTCATCTACCCTCCTGACACCAGCTACGGTATCACTGCGCTCATTGTGCACTTTGCGGGCTGCAAATTCTATGGTCCCAAGCATGCAAAATTCAACCTGACTGAGTGCACACACGACTTCCTCGCCACATACGCGCACGCCTACCGGTTGGCGCTTAACAAGCAGGGATTTGGGGAGGTGATGGATGACTTTGATTGGCGGGCGCCACTGCTGACCTTGGAGATGCATTGAGCCATGACCATGTGAATGCGTGCGGGCTATAGGTCTCCTTACCACGAGGAATTGATGAAATTAATACGCAAGCCAACAACCGCCACGTGCAAGGCTATTGGTGACGCTCGATTCTGCATAATCTAGTAAATGTTAGAAGGCACATCTATCACAATGGTTGACATGTTGACCATGCTCTTTAGCAGGCGCAGTTGTTCCAAACATCAGTTGCTATTTGCATGTCGGTGCCTGTACAGTGCCTTATTCTAGCTTGCTTGGTGTTTTACTCGTAACTGTTTTACAAGTACTGAAAAACAGTTGCGCTGTAAGTGTGGCGCTTGCAACTGTTTAGAATTTGAGAAACTCAAAAACCATGCTACAAATATTTATTACAAGATTTACAAGATTTTATTGCTGCCCCCTTCCCTCTATTTCTGGCTGTTTTCCAGGCTTTTTTGGGGGGTTTTCCATGCTTATATCATATTGCTGATCATGGTGTGTTGCAACATAACCTTTCCATTTGGGTTGGAAAAGCGTGGAAAAGGTAGACAGCCATTGCAATTCCATGACCAGTGAACAAAGGGTAATAGTATTGCAGTCAAAAGATTTTTTCCAATATTTTTCTATGTTTTTTTTTTTTTATGAAGGGTTTTCAAACTCCATTTTTAGAAGCTGGCTGGCCAAACTTTGACAAGCTATCCACACCTTTCTAGTCTGATTTTTGGTGAGGTGCCTGCAGATGATCCCAATATGTGTGGTACGCGATGTGCTTGTCAGTAAACGACGACGCATGCATGCATATGTTGCGCAACCCATGTCGTGAGACGCTATAGTATGACTTCATGCGGACAGTGTAATTCATTGCTGGTTGTGGTTTGCCGCCGTGTGTGGGGGCGTTTTGTTTCATTCTTTCTTTCTTTCATATACAGAACTTGAGCGACAAACACGCAGCTGGGGATTGCCGTGCTTTAATTACACAGTTGGGGATTGGTTACACTCGGCCGTACCGTAAAATTGCGCGCGTCTTGAAAAGGTGAAAAGGTGAAGCGTTTTCGCCCAAAAATCGCTGCGGTCATCGGGTTTACGTCATCGGGGTATCAAGACCCAAACCAAGTCCAGCACCCTAGCTCAACGTCTCCCTCGTTTAGACAAAAACGATGAACGAAGGGTCGATTTTATGTGCCGTCTTTGCAAGCGCCGACACCCTTAAACTATAGTGTGTCACAGTGGTGGAGCAGGCCACGCTCTGCCAACATGCTTCTGTTGCCGGTGTTGCTGCTGTTCACCCGTTGCGTGTTCACCGCAAATTCCCCCGTCAACTGGTTGTCTTTACCTGCGAAGGATTCCAGCGCGGCGCAAGAGTTGCTGCAATCTTTTGAGCGTCAAAACGTGCGTGGCTACCTGCAGGCACTCCCAACAAGTCCTGGACACCGCAGGCTAAGTAGGTGAGGCGCTCTTTTTTCTCACAACTTGGTAGTTTCTTGCGTTCCAGGCTGGGACTGTCCAGGAATACAGGCAGAATAGCAGTCAGTCACACTTGGTGTTTTAAAGGCGCGTTGTCATTTGAGGCACACTGGTGTGGCAATGTGGGCAGAATGCACACCCGCCCAACCTTGCAGATACGTGAAGTTAAGTACTAGTGACTCTGTGTTTATCCTTTCTGCAGCATTGCGCAACCCCTCATCTGGCAACCCCAGAGTGTAAGGCGACGTGCCCTACGTGACGGCACCAAAACCGCGCGGTTTCTGTCGAAGGTGTGCCTGGAACGTGTTGCTTGGACGTTTGATATTGGGCAACGCCGTCATGGGAAGATGCGTGCACTTGAAAGGAAATGGCGTCGCGTCCCATATGCACCAGAACTATTGAAGGCCAACCCTTATCAAAAAACACTGGTATGTGCTTATTTGGCATGATGTCTTTGTCGCGACTTTGTATTTGTCTAATTACTTACGCCTTGTTGCTGGCAAGCTGAGTGGTCACAGCGTGCCTGGCATGGCGGTCATCAACAGCCCTATGTGTCCTTTGATTGACTGTGAGTTACTTGCCAAACCTACTAAATTTATAGATTTTTTAATAACAAAATACAGCTCGTGATGGCCGCGCACTTTGTTGCAGGAATGCACATCAGGTTTCAACCTCCACATCTCTACAGCCAATGGCAGGTTTGGCAACAACATGATACAGTTGAGCTGTGCGATCTTTGCTGCCCAACAGACCTCGTCATTGGTTACATTGGGACAGGAGTTCACCGCCAAAGTGCAATTGAATCGCGCAACTTGGGACTTTCGCCGCAATCACAGCATTGCCCAGACAGTTTCAAACCCATGTTCAACTATTATGGTTGCACACAAGTTTTTTCATCCCTGGGAATGCAGCTTTTGTGAGCCACACAGATTGGTGCCGTTTGTTCGCCGGCAGGTTTTGCTCCAGCATGTGGTGCCATATGTGCCTATAGCACAATCATTCCTTAATACTTCGACGTTGGTAATACATGTACGCAGCGGGGACATTTTCACTACCTCAAACGCGCAGTCGATGAACGACGAAAACATGAACTGGTATATGCAGCCCCCCTTGGCATATTATCAGCATGCCTCGTTGTCGGGTAACTACAGTCGGGTTTTAATGTTGGCAGAGGACAACAACAACCCTGTGGTCGATGCTCTGCTAGCGTGGAGACCAGAGCTGATCAAATGGAGCAACGGGACAACGGAGGAGGATGCTGCATTATTGCTAGGCAGTGCACATGTGGCGACGTCCATCAGCACCTTCAGCAACATGCTATCTCAAATGGCGCCAAGGCTGCATATGCTGCATGTACCTGGTTGTTCACGAGAGTCCTTCTTGAGACTTGACCTTATGAGTGTACCAGGAAGTGAAGATATGCAGGTGTTTGGGGATGATGTGACCGGAGAGGGTTGCAAGTCTTTGTTATTGGGATATTGCTACGAATTCCCGAATTGGCCCATAGATGAAACGTCTTCCTTTGGGGAATATAAAGTGCAGCTTTTGGAATACCCTCTTACTAGCATAGTTCGTCGGCGAATCATTGGCTGTCGGCCTTGGCCTGTTTGATGGGTGTTCTTAATTTTTTTATTTATCTTGAAGATCACAATATTTCCTTCAAAATTCCCTTTCTTTTTTCTCTTTCTTTCTTTCTCCAAACTAGAAGATCAGAATGGCATAATGGCACAATTTTTGACTTGGGACTTGTGCAAAAGCCATAGGGTTGAGTTAGACAGCATCATGTTGAAGATGAACACCACTTACACCACTTTATTTTTTGAAGTCCACAGTACCACGACATCAGAAGAAAAACATTTTATGTTTGTTGTGCTAATATTTCCAGAAACTTGTTTAGTTTTTTTGGTAGTGAATGTGGGGTTAATGTGGCTCCATTATTTCACAGACTTTTAGTAAGCAGGGTGACTTTATCATAAAGCGCATCCAACAGTCTTGTGAGTACAGGCCGGCTATCTGATTGTGCCTGTCAAATAAGTTCTTGTAAATCTCGTATAACATCATCTTGTATATCATGATTTTTCAACTTACAAGTTGCAACTTGCTCCATTGTGATCCAATATAACAGGTTGGTGTGTGCCACAAGGTTGAACTAGAAATGGATTTTAAACAGATACCCTGATTAATCAATTGATTCCTGTATTCATTATCCCGACGCAAAGTTCATGGTATGCCCTAGATCCATTATCCCGACGCAATGTTCATGGTATACCCTAGATCCAGAGGTAAAGCCGGTGTGACAATTGCAATCAGAAAGGACTTTGCCCCCTCAACAATGACCACCCGACACCCCATCCCTCGCAAT
>JAULBX010026297.1:0-49955 GCA_032358255.1 Heterotrichella gracilis
ATAACATGTCACATTCCCATATGCAGCCTAAATGACTTCTGGTCAACTCTGAGAGTTGCTGATGGAACATCATGGTAAGGTATCGGGTAAACATTGATAAGATAAAATGGTTCATTCTGTTTCTGCGGATTCATATACTAATCAATTCGCATGGTTGATTGAGGCGCACAAGATGCACCATGGTAATGGTGCAACGTGTACTACTCTGGCGCCACCGGCAAGGGATGCACACCATGCCCTTCCCATCCATGCGTTGACTTCCACTCCTCCCTGTCCCTGGCCTGCCGCTCTCCACAGCGCGCAACCAGCAGAGCTACAGCCCCGGCGTGGCGGGTGCCAAGCCTGGCGATGCCATGACGACCACCGGCGCAGGCGCAGGCCCCCGCCCGCTCTTTCTGGCGCTGAGCTGGCCTGCCAGGTTGTTGCTGCTGCCGTGGCTGGTGAGCTTGTTCAGCGGCAGGCGGGGCAGCTTGTTGAGCGGCAGGCGCGGCACCACGGTGCTGCCCGGCGCAACCAGCTGCGCATGGGGCGTGATGTTGCCCGACAGGCTGTCGGCGGACCGCAGGCGGGGCGTGACGGCGTCAGCGGAGCGCGGGCGGGGCGTCATGCCGCCCTCGTAGGCAGGGTCCGCTCCATTGCCACGAGGAGTCAGCAGGCGCGCTGCGGATGCTGCTGCCACCACTGGATCCCGCACTCTGGGAGTGGAGGCGGCGCTGGCCACTGCCTCTGTCCCACGGGGTGACAGGATGGCCTCCGAACGGTTGGCCACGATAGAGTTGAGCTGGCGGTACAGACCGGTCAGCTCGCCCAGCTCCACCTTCTTGTCCACCATCTCCTGCGGGACGAGGGCACGATTCAGGACACTGGCAACACCATGCAATGGGTACCATGGCACACCCGATGTAATTCAAAGTTCATCAAGGACAACCACTGTGCATTTTAGCTCTCAACACCAGGAAAACCCTTGGCCTGCCACTGCCCATCCATGAATAGGGGATCAAAAGGTCATGCCCTCCAAATGGAGCGCTCCTGCCCCCCCACCCCCCCACGCACCTCCATGAGCCGCTTGTTCTCCTCCCGCAGCCCGTCCACCAGCCGCTCGTTCTCCCCCTTGAGCGTGCGCATGGTGCCCTCGTACTCCTCACGCAGGGTGCGCAGGCGGGCCTCGCCGAGGCTGCACGCCGCAGCTGCGGCAGAGGCCTGATCCTCCTCCTCGCCCTGCGCAAGAATATGGGCAAAGGGTAAGGCACAGGCCACAGCAGATGATGCGGGGCGATTACGCCAACACGCTCGGTGTTGAAGCAAGGAGTTCGGACACGCTGTGACAATTGCAATACTAATATTTCAGCATTTGTCACCAATGTGGACAGGCGCCCAGATGGTTTCTAGATCATGCCCACAAGATTGCCCCAATCCAGTTCCATGTCTCTAGGTCTCCCTGTGTGTCCCCATGGCCCCGTCTTCAACCCCCTCAGCCCTCCACCCTCCCCCCGCACCTCATCGTATACCTCCATGGGCTCCAGCACCATGCGCCTGATTGGGCGCTGCAGCTCCTTCTCCGCCGCCAGCAGCTCCCCGGTGGTGGTCTGCAGCTGGTGCTCAAGCATGCGCACCTCCCAGCGCAGCGCACCACCGCGGCTCTCGGCCTCCATCAGCGCCTGCCCACTGCCAACAGCCTGCGCAGGGGGGTAGGTGGAAGGTGTGGTCAGGGCAAGGGCCCAGGTGTTCCTTGTGGGCTGATCAACTGCTGCGTATTGCTTGGCTGCATTAGGAACTGCAGAATCGACAGTAGATGGAAGTCAAATCTAGTTTCTTTAGCAGGGAAAGTGTGCCTCACCTCCGCATGCAGCAGATAGCATTGTTCCTGCGCCTCGGCTAGCTGCTCACGCACGTCCACGCAGGCCTGCAGCAGCAGACAGCACACATCAGGCACACCACCCTGCCTACTGCACAGGGCTCAAGGAGCAGAATCCAATGTGCAGTATCTTCAGCATGAGTGGCAACTGCAGCATCCTCGGAATTGCAACCATGTGCAAGGTTATCGCATCACATGCCCCCTCACTGCGCACCCACCTCTTCCGCCTCCAGCAGCCGCTCCCTCAGCCTGGCTGCCTGCCCCTCAGCCTGCGTGCAGCGCTCGTGCTGTGCGCAGTACGCAGCGCTGTACTCCGCCAGCTGGCAGTGCAGCTCTGTGGCCACATCAGCAGCGTGCGCCAGGCGCTCATCCAGGCCGCCATCTGCGCCTGTGGGCAGGAGCCCCTCGAGTGCCTGCAGGAGGAGGCAGGCAGCAACATTGGTTAGTTCTTTACTTTGAATTTGCGACTTGCGTTCTTGCAGTACAGCCAGCATTGCACATGCGGCGTCAGGCAATTTTGTCAGGGCTCTGGATATACCATTTTTGCACCATCATCAGGCTTCATGCAACCCAATATTCAGTCAAGAAATACCCTACCCTTTTACCCTATGCAAGCGTGGCCTCATCAAAGGGACCTCAACCACCCACGTGCCCCCCCGCCCCCCCCCCCCCCCCACACCTGCACGCGTGCATTGGCCATCATCAGCTCCTGCTCCACCTCCCGCAGCCTCTGCACCACGTCAGCCCCCACGTCACTCTCAACGCGCACCACCAGCGCCACGGGGGGTGCGGCCTCGCCCTCCCCATCGGTTGCCCCATCGAGCAGCTCATCAAGCTCGCTCTGCAGCTGCTCAAGGCGAGCCTGCATATCAGCTCGCTCCTGCAAAAGCCGCAGCCACAGGATCACAAACACCCTTCTATTTTCTGGGTGGTCACAGTCCCGCCTTTTCCTCCTATGGCATCATCAAGGGTAAATCCACACGCAGCAGTGTGGCGCTATGAAACTGATTGGAATGCATACATGACAATGGTGCCAACGTGCTAGGCCATTGTTAGGTACGTGCAATGCTTACCGCCATCAGGTCTGCGGTGCGCGGCGTCTCCGCGCGTTGCATGTCCTCCAGTGCCTGACGCAGCGCCGCCACCTGGGTCTGCGCTGCCGACAGTGCGGCAGCTTTGACCGACAGCTCAGCAGCCTGGACAGCCAAGGGTGGCACATGGGATTAGTGCCAGCTCAGCGCATGGGCAACTAGTCATGTTAGACACGTGTAGCCAAGCTAGAGCGCTCAACAAGTGCCAGATTGGGTACTTGCGTTTGACAGGAAAAGAAGGAGCGGCAATGCAGATGCACTGCCACACTCACCAGTGCCTCCACCTGCTCCCCCTCTGCGTTGACGCTCTCAGCGCCAGCTGGCGCCATGTCAGCGGTGCGCGCCGTGCCAGCTGCGGGTGCCACGTCAGCTGCCTGCAGTGCTGCCAGCTGCTCCTTGAGCCTGGTGATCTGTGTGAAGGCACCCGCCAGCGCGACACCCCTGCCGTCCACAGCCTGCAGCGGCAAAATAGTTCACAGTCATTCCATCTGTCACCCTTGACATTTGACACCAAGCCGTCTGAGGATGGTGTAAGGCATTGGCACGTGACTGCGGCATGGGTAGCCAGAACCCTTGGAGCGCCAAAGGACTCTCAAGCATCCAACTTTCCGCCAGGCACCCGTGGCCTTCACATCAGCTGCCAGAAAACCCCTCAACAATGTATGCATGATCAGAAATGCATAAGTAACAGACGTGCACTTTTCTGATCATATCCCTACCTGATTCGGCTGATCCCCTTGCAGGGGCTGAGCAGGCGCCGGCGCTGGTGCCACCTGGCGCTGCATGTCCTCCAGCGCCTGGCGTGCCTCTGCCGCCTCCGCCACAGCCACCACCAGCTCAGCGCGTGTGGCCACAAGCTCGTCATGCTTCTCAGCCACAAGCTGCAAGGGTTGAGTGGGGGGTGATCAGGTTGACATGTGGTTCACGTGTGGGGCTGCACATGTGGGGCTGTCTGGTTGACCCGCAGAATCCTCAAGGCCAGGGTGGCAAGGGTTCACTGGTTGAGGATTGGAGCCCTCAACTACCTCAGATGGTCACTGTGACAGCATATTTACCTAGTATGCATGCGAGAGTGCCAGGGCCTCTGCCTCATGCAAAGGAAATTACAGAGTGTGTCACAGGGTGGGAGTCAATGCAAGCCATGCTAGAGGCTATAACCCGCGCCACATGGGACTGTATGCGGCCACGGGCATGGTGCTCATGCAAAAGGCGGGTACACTGTTTTAACACGTGGGAGGCACAGTGCAGCTGACCCACCAGCGACAGCTCGTGAGCAGAGGGCGCGCCGGGGGTTGTGCTGCGCCGTGAGCGGCGGAACATGCTGAAGGGCAGCGGGTTGAAGACCTCCACATCCGAGTGGATGATTTCGTACATGGATGACTTGCCAGGTGGCACCCCCATCACCACCTCCTCGTCCTCAGGCTGTCCATGGCAAGGAGCACACATCAGCACCAGGCGGGAAACAGGACAGGGCAGGCATGCAGGCAGATATGCTGGCGGGGCGTTGCCGTCATATGCCGACATGGCATAAGCACATAACATGACCACAAGTGTGTGCAATACCCATGCTTGCAACCCGGTATTGCATGATCTGCAACTTGTACGGACCCATTGACCTCATTCAATTTTGCACTGATTATGATATATGTGTATGCATTCATAATGATCGTTAGTGTGTGTGTTGCCTCAGCCCCCCACCCTCCCCACCTTGGCCGGCTCACAGGCCACGATGAGCATGAGGCGCCCCCCGCTGCCATCCACAAACTCCACCGCCAGCTCCACCTCCTCCTCGTGCCACTCAGCAGCCCCCGCTGCCGCCGCCACTGCGCCCAGGTCAAGCTTTGCCTGCGCCAGCTTGAGCACCTTGCGGGAGCTGCCGGGGGAGGGGCTTTGGACCATGAGGCTCAGCTCCTGCGGGGAGTGAGGGCGAGGGGAATGAGAGGGATCGGGGGGAGTGAACAAGGGTAATAAAATAATCAAATTAAAGTATACATTACTGTCATATCACCCTTGTATGAGGGTAAAAGTGGGGATGAGGGGAACGAGGGAAAGGGGGCAGGGGGGAGGGAAGAAGTCAAAGGGCAGCGGCATGGCAGGCAATGCGCATGCAGGGGGAAGTTCAGTTAGTTTTGAAGGGGAGCGTGGTCATGGTGGCAGTCGATAAAACTGTCCGCCACAGCCAACCAGACACAACTTTAAAACTTACTTAATTGCTAGACATACTGCAATTTGCAACCGCAGACCGGAACAGTGGTAAAAAAGGAAGGTGGTTTTCTGTACCTTTTGTTCCACGTTGTCAGGGTCTCCATTCAGGCCCTTGAAGATGGTGGTCACTGTTTCGACGGATTGGTACCACTTGGCGCAGCCTACATAAATCACACATTGTTGTGGGGTTCTTCTAAGACGTGGTGCAACCCCAGGTAAGTTGAACAGTTTGCAATACACGCGAAGGTGAGCAGTATTCAGGATAGTTTCCCTTTCCTTGCTGCCATTGGAGGGCAGATTATAAAGTGTCCAGGCCGCAGGCAGTTTTAAGTGTGGGCCTTTCAGACGTGTACCTTGGGTGACATTGTTGAGTGACGTGGCGTGCACTCTCAAACCCCTTGAGAACACCACCCTGCAGCGCTGCACAGGGCCCGGCAGGCCTTCCAGGCTGCATATGGTGACAGTAAAGCGGTACTTGTGTGCACAGCGGCGCTGCTTGCGCTCAAACAGCTTCTTGAACATCTCGCCTACAGGAGGGGAAGCACGTTATGTGTACACTGGATACAAAGGGGAGGCAGAACTACAACTATGGATCTCTGAAAGACTAGACAGTGTTTTTCCACGGCACTGAAGACTTCTGATTGAGGTCCTGATTGCGTACTGGGGTGTGTGGACATACCAAACTGCAGTGGAAAAGGGAGGCCGCCGCCTTGATGGATAAAACTTATGGCCAGGGCCACTGGTTGCAACCAAAGCAACAGTATCAAGCGCAGGAAGGTGCAACCGCTAGCAGTGAACCCTTTCCAGAGCACACGCATGGCCGACAGCTTGAGATGCCAGAGAGTATTGCCCGCACTGGAAAGGGCCTGCAGACGACATAGTCTCACAAAAGGACTAACGGCATGAAGACAATATATAGTAACCCTTACCCGGTTCTTAGCGTCATCTAAAGGGGGACAATAGGTGCGGGGACCACATCTTGTTGTCACAGGCAGCTAACCCACAGGTGACATAGGCGGTTGCGTGACATACCTGTTCCCCCGAAACCTAAACTAACAGTTTCACCACGGACGCTATCCTGATACTACGCTGCTTTCTACTCGCAGTGATCATGCGATGTGAGATGGCAAAGGCAAGACATGGCACAAGTTCTAGTTTCCAACCCAGTGCGCTGCACAGCTATACCCACTCAGCTATGGTTCTCACCTCCTTTGTTGATCATCCAAACGTTCCTACCAGAAAGCTTCGCAACCTTATCTGGCGACAGGGCTCATCAGTTATTCACAGATAGCATGCAAAACAGCCACCACCCTGCAATGGCCCCAGGCACCAGTGGCACCAGACTCGCGCAGTTCGCTATGCGAATAATGAACGCTTGTGTATTATAGGTGCTGCCAGGGATACCTTCGTAGGTTGGTCAAGCTACGACACGGGATTAAGATACTCGGACAGGGGCAGAACCTGGGGTTGCCTGAGCTGGAACAGAGGGCCTGTTGTGGCCCTCTCTATTGACTCAACCTAGCTACCGAGTCGTAACAACTTGCAAACATAGCAAACAGTCAGGATTGCTTCCAACGAGTGAACGTCCACCCTATGCAGCTGTAGCGCTTTGGCTGGTGCTTTTATATGGGTTTGAAACTGGTTTGAAAGCAATCGTCAGCGACAAATTTGAAATATGCGGCACCCAAATGATAAACCCTAAACCCTACATCCTAAACCCTAAGCAGTCACCACACAGGACCTACGCCAGGTGCGTAAGGGCGCAAGATATCCTGCGGGTAATAGAAAAAGCTGGAAAAGCAGGTTGTCCAACTTTTCCTCATATGTATGCTAAACCTCGCATCAGCCAATCTCCTGTGCTCATTGACCATGCAATATTAGCACAAGGTGGCAAAGCCTTGAGGTTGCAATCACAGGCACGCGCCGCACGCCTTGCTTACCTGTCCAGCACAAATTGTTTCAATTACCAACAACTTGCAGTTGCGAAAACTACCCCATATAAGCCTTTCACACAAACGCCACAAGAGCCAACCTTATGCAGCACCTCCCATCAACTGGATGGGGTGAGCGCTGACGAAGGGGATAGTGATATGTGGGGCAATGTGGGGGAGTATTTACACAATTCGCTAATGGACACATGAATGGGGGGACATGGTGCCACCAAGCTGTGCCCCATCTACCACATAGCAATATATGTGATTGGTTCAAGGTGCACCACGCGTTTGAAGCTCAAAAGGGTGCCAAGTCTGCGCAGAGTAAAATGCACCACATGCTGCCTACACCCTGCAACCCTAGCATACAACAGACCTTTCAGTACATCCTCCAGACCACACACTGTCCACCCTTGCAACCCTACACCACCGTACAGCGAGTTTTAGACCCCCTATTTTGATCAAATTCGGAAGGATAACATTTTCACCACGCGGAGCCTTTCACCGCCACAGCATGCTAGAGAGCTCAAGCACATTCCAAACTACATTGACCTCGATAAAGCACCTCAAGCTTCATCCTGAGCAAAGTCCGGCAATGTCGGGTGCTTTATCGAGGTCAGTATAGTTTGGGATGTGCTTGAGCTCTGTAGCGTGCTGTGGCGGTGAAAGGCTCCGCGTGGTGAAAATTTTATCCTTCCGAAATTGATCAAAAATAGGGGGTCGAAAACTCGCTGTACGCCGTCTATAAACTTATCCACCCACTGCCCTTTATGTCCCAAAGCCCCCCCTCCTGTCCTAAACCCCCCTCCCATGTGAAATTCCAATCCTGCTCTGAATGCCCTCCTCCTGCCCCAAACGCCCCCTTTCAAACTCGCAAACCCTCCTCCTGTCACCGCAGCTCCTTGACTCCAGCAGCCAACAGCTCAGCGAGCAGCGGACGGGTGGCGATCGCCAGGTTCTGCAAGGATGTTGAGCAAGGCTGTGAATTTTAATTCTACTAAATCCACCAACCATCTTTCTACCTGCTCTACCCAATAATGGTTGATCGCCATTTATATGCCCCGTTCTCACTCAACGGGGATAAAAGCAAGGTTTACATTGTACATTATACAGGGAGGTACATATTATATCCATTAAGTAACCGATTTAGACGCTTAAGGGAGTAGGGTCAAGTATACAGGAATGATACAAGCAATGCCACGACAGGGCTGGGTAGCGCAAGCTGGTACAGGGCTGATTGTTGATCTGATTCCTTTGCCGGAATGAAAGTAAATAAAAAAAACAATGTTTTCATACAAAGATGTCCCCCGCAGCCGCTCTTGTAACCGCATGACCTTGGGGTATACCGCCATAATTGCACGCCTCTTACTAGGTGTAGCAGCCAGTTAGGCTACAAGGTGTCAATAGTAATTTCAGAGCAGTAAGATCCCTGCTGCCTCACCTGGGATTTCAGCTGGGCTTGACAGGCTTCCGTGCACCCTTGACCCATCTCTCATACGCCTTTGCCAGCTGATGGCTGTCATGCCATTGCTCTATGGGTTTGCCATCTGGCTTCTCCAAAGGCCACCCTGCCTTAGGGTTCATGAACTCTGGGTACAGAGCGTCCCCTGCACGGCCACCTAAAGCCATGTCAATCAGCAGCACCTCCGCAGCATCCGCAGCTGCACTCTCCGTGTACTCCATGTCGCTAGGCCCCCTGCAAAACGTGATCCCTCAAGTTCAGTGACACGACAATTTACACACTGACCAGGATGCTGCAATATATATGCTGTACTACTGCTAGCCGATGCACGCTCAGTGGTATCTACAACTATTTGGAAACCTGCAGCTTGGGTACGACCTTACCGCAACAATGTCTATATAGCATGCAAGGACCACGCACATGCTACACACGCAGGACGCTATATACCACACATTCCCATGTGCAGCTCTGGCACAGATATACACTATGCAAGGCTATTCAACCTGGATACCTTACAAGGAAGGTGCTTATATCATATGAGTAATATGTGCAATAGGTACGGTACAGGGTTTGAGTTTTGACGCACCATTCGCGCAGCTCCTTCACGCGTTCACCCAATGACTCGCCATCCATCAGATCCACAACATCTTGGTCGCCCTGCCTGCAAACAACATGCCGGATATGTTGTTCACTATAGATGTTCAGGTCAGACTAAGTCAGCGCATGCATGTGGTAAATGGCACGTGGTGAAAGGTCTGGCAATGAGGAAGCCACAAAGGGTGAGAGCTCATTAAAAGAAGGGTTCTGATAGTCACCCTGTGTTTGCCCCATCAACATTGTGCAAGTCACAATAACCAGCTTGCAGAGGATTGCGGCGCCCAGACGAAGGGTATACAAGATTTATCCTGGGGATGCAGGAGTGCAATTGCAATTGCAACCAGATCACGGGCAATCATGCTGTAATGAACCAGGTCACGGGCAATCAAGCTGTAATGAACCAGGTCACCGGCAGTCATGCTGTAATGAACCAAGTCACCGGCAATCATGCTGTAATGAACCAGGTCACGGGCAATCATGCTGCAATGAACCAGATCCAGGCAATCATGCTGCAATGAACCAGGTCACGGGCAATCATGCTGTAATGAACCATATCACGCTGATCACACTTGACCTTACTACACTTTTGACACTATTTACGCTCAAGCCAAAAGTTATCAAGTGACCCCATACCTGACCATGATGTTGGGCATCCGCACATCCCCATGGACGCCCTTACCACCCAAGCACGCCTGCAAGCTGCTCAGCAGTCGCTTGCAGCCGTTGAACAGGGCGGCCTCGCTTCCGCGGTAATCAAGCAGCGGCACCCAGCCATCAGCCCTTGCCAGGTACTCCATCTGCACAGTTGAAGCTGAAGATCAACATTCCGTCAATGGGCAGATGGAATATGCTGGTTACATTGCATCAATTGCTTGCTCTTCATCCACATACATTAGTGCAATGGTGCAAACAGTGCAACAGTATCCCACTGCATGAGCAATGCATTGTGCGTCGTATTGTGCGAGTTCACAAGACAACAGCATGTATCACTGTCAACCTGTATTTCATAACCCTGCAATTGTACTTGCCTTATTGCATGGGGCTGATACAAGGGCTGAGCGTTACATACCTTGGCTGTGCCGACAACCCTCATGCACATATGGTTCAAAACCTGCCAAATCTTTGCTGACGGACATAAGGCATGCATGAACTGCTTACCTGTCTGTCCAATGGAGCAGCGTGCTGCAGCGAGGTAACACATGCATGAGCACTCACCCTCACATGGCCACCATGATCACCATCTCCAAGTGCACAGTATCACAAAGTGCAACCACTGCAGCACAACCCCATGCCTTGCACCTCACCTTGACCACCGTGACCTGGTGCTTGGATTCCACGCTGTACAGGAGGGGGGCAGCCCCCAGATCCGCCAGCTGGCGATGGAGATCCTCCGGGTACGGGCCCAGCACCACCTTGCACACCTCTTGGCGAAAATGACCCGTGGGTTGGGCTTCATCTGCAGGTGGTATGCAGAGGTACACTTGGGAAAGGTCATGTCCCAGCGGCTTCACGCTTTCGTACCTGCACCAGCAAACTTTGTAAGCAGACAAAAAGAACATACCCAAAAAATGACTGTCTAGACAGGTCATTAAACCCACCTAATGCCCAAACATCTTGCACCATTTTCTTTTGCTCACAACAATCCTTTGCACCAAACCTGGCACTCCCGTGAGCAGCAGCGCCAAGGGAATGGGCAATGTGCGGCCAGGATTGTCACTGTGTAGCTGGAACTATAACTTATTAGGTTTGCTGCCAACAGGCACACCTGGGGTACTGCAGCTCGTGCGGAATGCTGGAGGCAATGTGAGCAAGCCGGCCTTCAGCATTGCGCGGCACATGCGGGCTCTGCAGTCCTGTAGCAACCTTGACCAGTTCCTCGTGGTGATTCTGGATGTCAGCGATGAGCAGGGGTGCGCTTCTCAGGGCGTGTCCCAGGGACCGCATGTATCCCACCTGCTCCCGGTGATCCCCAAGGTGCATCTTGGTTGTCAGCGGCTCACAGCACACCTTGTTCAGGAAGTACAGGGCATGGAACCTGTCACCACAGGACCTTACGTTTTGATGATGGGAAAACATTCATGCAAGGCAGCATGTGTTATATCTATGATGCCAATGCAAAACTTTGCCACCAATAGCATACAGCAGCATGTTTGGCTGAGGTTTACACAGCAAGCAATGGGCATGATTGGAAAGCTGCCTACCTGATGGTGTTGTCCTCTATCTCAATGCCGAGCATGGGCAGGCATGTGTTGAAGTAAGCAGAACGCTTCAAACTCTCAGCCGATGTCCGGTAGCCCATCACCACCTGCGCATACACGGCCAGCAGTTGCATTTGGGCGTTGCCGCTGTCGCCACCTTCCTTCACCTCCAAGATGGCCGCAAGCAGACCGGCGCTGTCCTTCAGGGAGCCACCCGATTCAGATTGCCCTTCCTGCATTGCAGCAACATCCAAACAGTCAAGCAGTCGACCCATTTGTTGTATTATGGCAGCACAATTTACAACACCTATTACAAACAGTACATTGACTGCACTGACTGACTACTCATTCCTTCGGTTGCCAAGGGACCACAAGCTGAAGGGTGAAAAGATGAACAGCATTTAGACACTAGAAAATCAGTGGTAGCAAGGTCTGACAGACAGGCAACTGTGAGATCCACACACAAGACATTGAAGCACAAACACATGCAGGTGTAACACAACCCGCGTTCAATCGAAAAGTTTGCCTACTGTAACAACCAATAACTCCCAACCGTGCCAGTCATGTGCTGGAAGTGACAAATCATGGTCCATGGTCATGTGTGTACAACAACTTTGCAGGCATGAATACAAGGTCACATGCACCAAAGCCCTGGCAAAGTCATACGAAGATAATGCTCATGAGTTCCTTCCATCAGCGCATGCCTAGCCAATACAGCCCACCCTGCCCTTGCAATAAATACGTACATTGCATATTGAACTTGGCTCCATTGTGCTGAAGATAGGTTTCACGTGCAGGTTGATATAGTGTAGGAGGATTCTGCGTGCCCGGGTTGCTCTCTCGGCCTCCAATCCTCGATTCAGACCCGCATGGCCCTCTCCAAGCACCTTCCTGGTGGTCTCCAGCATGACTAGGCCATTGGTGTTCCTGTAGGAAGGAGACATGTCCTCCACCAGCTTCATGACAGAGGCGCACGTGTTATGGTCCAGCCGGGCAGGGGTGTGCTGGGCGTTGTCCACAAACTTGGCAAAGGGCGGCCACGCAAGGCTCGCCCCGAGTGGCTGCGCAAACACACATGCGTTACGCCCCCTCTTGCCCAAACATGTTGATGACCACATTTGTCATGAGATCAAACCTCTTTTGAATTTGTGTAATGTATTTCTTAAATGCATTTACCCGAACTTGTGTCGGACGACTAGTAGGCCTTACAACCACAGCACTAGAAGCGAGTACGGTTAAAAGCGCACATCCATGCTGACCGTTGCTTCGTTCGATGGCCGAAAGCACAGGTATACCACTCCAGTCGACCACATGACGGAAGCATCTTGGAAATCATACCAGGCGTCCGCGAACTTGTTCGGTGGGATTTGCTCTATCTTTTCGAGCAGCTCCACATACGGTGTGCTAGGGGCTGCAACAAAGGAGGCGATTGTTAAAAACAAAACGCTACAACCACAGGTCACTACCCAAACCACTACCATTTGCAGCAAAATCAAGCAAGGCCTGAAGCAAGCAGGCAAGACTTGGTGGCATGTCATGTGAGGCAGCACTATGATCTTGTGATGTTGCCACTTATCCTTAGGGTTTGGGGTTAAGGGTAACCCTAAACCCTAAACCCATAAACACTCTTCTGACTAGAAAAATTAGGCAAAGCCACAAAACCAACAGTCAATAAGTGCGCTTGTACTGTTGGTTTCCCAGCCATACAGCATACCATAGTCGTGATGGTGGCATTTATACTGGAGCAATCTGTTTGAACGGCTACACAACTTTTCAGGAGAACCTTCAGCAACCAATCCATCACTTGCAAAGTTCACTATAAGGGAACACCCCTACCTGGCTTGACCTTCAGCTCGTCAATCTGTTGTTGCACATACTTCAGCCGGCCCGCCAGAGCGTCAATCAATATCTTGAACTCTGCAGCCCCCTCTTCATCGCCTAGACCTTTTGCTGCCTTGCGATCAGCCAAGGCTTGCTCAAATTTCTCCAGAAGGCTCTTTTCTTCAACCCTCAACCGCTCCAATTGCATGTCCCTTGACTCAGGCACAGCAAGAGACACCTGGTCCTGCAATGAATGCAGCAGCGCTTTGTGACACCACGTTTCACATCTTTTAGGAGTAAGAAAGGGTTGGGGGTGTAGGTTTCGGGTCTAGGATTTGCCAAAACTGCAGCACCGGCATGACACCAAGGAGGACCTCAACCCCCCTCACCCTACACAACCCCGACATATCTGGTAGTTGTGTAGGGTTTAGGCTTTACACAGCTGTCGGAGTTGCAGAGAGGAAGGCGTCAAACGCGCCTGCACATGACCCGCAACAGTAGCGTCATCCCAAAGCCCACACTTTTGAAACAATCAGTCCAGAGCCCTCACCTGCACTCCACGCCACTCCATACCCCACCCCACCAGATGTTTTGGATGATCTATACATCATCCAAAACATCTTTTTGGCTTCTTATTGGTGACAGGTTGCTGAAGCGGCTGGGCATGCGTCATAATACCCTACCCGTTACCCTCATGGGCAAGTCACGGCCAGTATATACAGGACAACCCGTAAACCCTAAACCCTATATATAGGACACCTGCGCGCACCTGTTGGGCGCGAACCACAGCCGCTGGCGCATCCACAGCAGCACCCCCATCCTTCTTCCCCGTTATCTTCTTCGCTTTCGGCTCCCCCTTGGCCTTAGCACTGCAATTCACTGTGCCCCCTTTTTTGCTCCCGCCGCTCACCGGCACATCCCCCCGGGAGCCAGTCAGAAACTGCACCATTTGGAGTTTGGTCCAGCCCTTGGTCATGTACTTGCCAGACACCACCCCGGCTTCATGCAGCTCCTCCTGCGGTAGGGTTTGCATAAGGGTTTGCGTAGGGTTTTACAAAGGGTTTTGGTAGGGGTTTGTGTATGGTTCTGATTCGTCCACCCCTTGGCCATGCACTTGCCGGAGGGCACCCCGGCTTCATGCAGCTCCTCCTGCGGTAGGGTTTGCGTAGGGGTTTACAAAGGCTTTTGGTAGGGTTTTGTGTATGGTTTTAATTCGTCCATCCTTGGCCATGTACTTGCCAGAGGGCACCCCGACTTCGTGCAGCTCCTCCTGCGGCAGGGTAATGGAGGGTATACGCAGGGTTTTGCAAGGGTTTGGATGCAGGGGCGAACAGGAATGCAGGGGTAGGCATGGGCTCAATTCTTGCATCTGATCAGTATGCCATGCAGACCAGTACCATGCGTTCCAATCAGCAACTGCCCACCCTCAACCCCACGAAACCCTACACCAGCCCTACACGCCACGCCACCTCGATTAGCCCCTCCCCACCCACCTTGGTGAGCATGTACAAGTCATCCCCGCTCCACGCCTCCACAACCCCCCCTGCCTTGGCCCTCAGCCCGTCAATGAGGTCACTGTCTCCACTGCCTGCAGGGCTGCACACCAGAGCATCTGCCAGTGCATCTGCCAGCTCAGCCCTCCCCCCCTTGGTGCCCAACCCCCTGGCACCCAGCTCTTGCACAAGCTCCTCCTGCAAGGTTTTGTCGCTGTCATTAGGGTTTATAGGTAGGGTTTCATCGCGGTCGTTTTCTTTTTACTCGCCTACTTATTCACAAGCGTCGCTGTCATTAGGGTTTAAGGTTAGGATTTATAGCTATAACCTGACACTAATACAGACCAAGGTTTGGGCCTTTCCGACCATGCCCTAGACCTACCAAAACCCCTCCCCCCCAGCAGGAGGTATTCCCGAGTGTTCAAATGATGGCCTGCACACACATCACCCCCAGCCGCGCACTCCACCACGTGCAGGGCACCCACATAACCCTTGCAAACCCCCACCCCACCACCACTGCAACGGCGCAGTAGCTAGCTCACTTCCTTCACCAGGTTCTTGATGGCAATGGCTTCCAGCTGGGGACCCGCTTCCAGCCGGTGCCCACTAAACCCTTCCAACTCCTGCCAGTGATGGCCAAACCCTAAATAAACCCAAAACCTAAACCCTTTCACCTCCTGCCAGCAAGGGCCAAACCCTAGATAAACCCTCCCAGGACCCCTCCAACTCCTCCCGACCACATAGGGCATCTCACCTTGCTCAGCTTCCTGACCAGATGCTTGATGGCGATGGCTTGCAGCTGGGCACCCGCATCCCTCCCGGTGGCGCCCTCGCCCGCTGCTGCGGGGGTTGGTGGTGCAGGGGGAGAGTGGGTGCGGTGGGTGCGGAGGGGGTGGGGAGGTACCCAAGGGGTGGAGGTGGGGCGAGAGGAGAGCTGCAGGGGATGAAGCTGAGTGAGGTGGGGTGAGGGTGAGACCACTGTAACTGCTTGGCTAGAGTCTGTAAAGGGCAGTGCCCTGATGGCAGTGCCAATGACGTGGGGTCCTGTGGTTGCTGCACTTTGGATACCGTACCAATATACCAATATATACTAGCGACTGCGCTGGTTTTGGAGGAGGCCGGGATGGATAGTGCACAGAACTGGGGTTTGAATGGCGCATAGCGATGATGATCTGCCATGGTATTTTATGAGTTGCTTAGTCATGCTGGGTGAGTATACACCAGGGATGTGGGCAGAACACCATCGAAAACCGAGGGGTGAACCAGGTTTACCTAGGCCTAAGGCAACCGGTTCCAACCATTGGCACGACTATTGTGCACAAGCCCAAGACGCGATATAACCGTGGCCACAGATGTGCCGTACCCACACGCGGAGTGGCCAGAGAGCCCACTTCAGAACCACCAATGATACAAAACTGCACCACCGGCCGGGAAATGTCAACGCAAAAATACTCTCTGCCACTGCACGTTGGGGCAAAAAGGCACACATGGGTAAAACTCAGCGGCATCCCCCGCCACCGTGCAGCTTCTACAATATCGGCATTCCAACTTGGACCACACAGATGGGAGTTGCACAAAGGACGCCACCGACACGCCAGCATGGTCCGAAGCACTGGCCAGCTGTTTTGTTTTTGACCCAGGTTGGGTAGGTTTAGGAGCAGGGTGGGGGGCTATTTGTCGCCCTGATAGTGTCACTTCAAAGACAGCAGGTGATGACTAGACTTTCAGTAGGTTCAAGGGTGAAGTGGGGTTTGCAAGCGGGTACTGGAAGGTTATTTTAAGGCAAAGTGTGAGGGTTTTAGGTACATGTGCAGGCACCAAGCCCTGAACCCTTCACGAGTCTACCATCCACCTCGTGGCCACAACCAAAAACACCAATCCTAGCCTACACCCTTCACTCAAACATCCACTCATTGTGCACCTCACAGTCAGATCAAGCGTTGGCGTCTGTTGGAACCTGCTGGAAAAAGTTGCAGGACAGACACTCCCTATCTTAACCTTCAAGAAAGCACGCACCTGTGGCATGCGAGCGGATGAACCCTGGCCACCCAACCGCGACGTAGCGGCAGGCATGGAGGGGCCACGGCGGTGTTCCCACCCCTTCCTGGCTTGGGGTGTGGTGGCACTCTGCACCTGCGCAGCAGGGGCAGGCGCCTGCAGTGAACCAAGTGAAGGGTAGCAGGTGGGACAGGTACAACATCAGTAACCTCAGGGCAAAGCGGCTGCTCTCAGCGCGCACGCAGGTGACAGAGCATGCAGGGCTGTAATGCTCCCGCTGAAATATTGGTACTGAACCCATGTGCAGAGACTCGCAGTCAATTCAGCTGAGATTCCCTTCTCAGAAAACAGCTTCAGGTATGTGTGCATGCCCGACAACTTGGGCTCACAACCAGTAGACGGCACCTCCACTGCACAACAAACCGTGTGGTCCGAAGCATGAGGTTGTTGCCTTGCAGGATTGTGGCTCAAAGTGTGGACCAGCGACAACCCTATTGTTGTCGCCTGAAGTCTCCTCGACACCATCATCCTGGAACCACGAGTCCCCACAGCTGTTTGTTCCGTGCCCCACTTGTTGCCACAGAGCGAAGCAAGAAAAGATAAACACAGTATAGAGTACAGAGAGTTGATTGTTTGCGCACGGTAGTGTCCTTGTGGGTCGTGAACGACTCTGTAGTTTTGTGGTCCGACCAGTCGAGAGGTGGACAACGCCTTCGATCTTATTACCTAGATACGTAGGCTGTTACCAAGTTACCAGTGCCCCACTGCCACATGCATGCATGCATGTGCAGTAACTTGGTTACCTGGTTACCTGTTTACCAAGTCCCTCGCCCTTGCCCTCGGTTACCTGGTTACCACGGTTTCTGGTACAGACTTTGAGTTTCTCCGAGGAGTTTTGTTGTAGTACAATTGGGCGTTGCAATGCACGGGTAAAACCTGTTCCCAAACAGGCAAGCAGGAGGGCGGCGGGAGTGGGGATGTACTTTCTGACAGGCCGTCCCGAGAGTTGGACGAAGGATCCGTTCTTTGTTACCTAGATACCTAGGCTGTTACCAAGTTACCAGTGCCCACCTGCCACTTGCATGCATGCATGTGCAGTTACCTGGTTACCTGGTTACCAAGCCCCTTTGCAGCCCTTGCCCTAGGTTACCTGGTTTCCTGGTTACCTTTTCTCCTGGTTACCTGGTTGCCAGGCCCCTCGCCATGCCTTAGGTTACCTGGTTTCCAAGGTTTCCCGGGGGTCCCATGCACAACTTGTCTGTTACAACACAAACTGTTTCAAGTTTGTATGAACGTGAACTTTGCAATTTTCGGTAACTGCTGGTGTGAGTGTGACTGCGTGGGGGGTTGGGCATGGCCACAGGGGATGGGTTGGTGTGTGCTTTTGGTTAGTAAACGCACATACTGACATGTGGGGTTGGCATGGGGATGGAGTGGTACATGGTTCAGGTGTGTATGTGTGTGTGGTGCTGGCGTGGGTGTACCTCAATGGGCGAGCAGTATCGTATATGGCACCAGGAGGGCACCAGATCTGGCGCTGCGTGGCGGGGGGCAGTGCAGTTAGTGCAGTGGATGGGAAGCAGGGCTGGCCAGCAGGCGCAGCGCTGCATGGCAGGGCAAGGCAAGAGACGCAGGAGGGCTCAGAAAATGCACCACTGCATGGCGGGGGGCAGTGCATGGGAACTGTGGGAACCAGGGGTGGGCATATGCTGCCAGAAGGCGCAGCGCTTGCATGGCGGAGGGCAGCGCATGGAAACGGGGGTGGGACAGGAGGTGCAGCGCTGCATGGCGGGGGCAAGCGCATGGCGGGGAGCAGTGCATGGCAGGGGGCGCTGCATGGTGGGGGGCAGTGCAGTGGATGGGAACCACGGCTGGCCAGCAGGTGCAGCGCTGCATGGCACGGGCCCCGCGTGTTCCACAGTGACAGCAAAAAGAACATGCAGATCTTTCGTGATGAACTGCCGCCAATGTCTCACTAAGAGCGTGCCAAGGCTTTACACAATCGTGAACATGCTGAGCGTAACAATGCAGCACTAGCCGGCGTCACTCCATGGGCAATACCGGTCAATTATCCATGGACTATTATCAATTGATAGTCTGCAATCTATCGCACAGCAAGAATACTTGAAATTATGAATCTGCGCAGTTATTCTACACAACCAGCGTAATCAGGCATAGCAACATCTGAAGTATCCCATGCTGCCAAACGTCAGGAGTACAAAAACTCTGGCCAGTCCAAAGTTATATTAACCTCCTCAAAATCAAAAGGCTGCTGAACTTGTATACAGCATGGCCACACATGTGCCCCATTCGTTGTCACTGCATCCTACCCTAACACTGACGAAATTGACCAGTGATGTTGCTACAATACAAAAGTAGAGAAGAACGAGAACGTGCCACGCGCAGTATGACAGTGCCTAAAGCGACGGCAGCGCCACACTGGGTGCAGCAGCCGATACTGCATGCCCCAGCTTCACAACCCCGTCACCACTGCCTGCTGCTGCAACAGGGAGCTCAAAGGAAACCTCCTCAAAGAGGCACACGTCGTTGGTCTGGCAGAAGTACACCTTGGCATTCACCCTCACCAGGCTCGCGCTGTCGCTCTCCCCTTGGCGCGAGAACTGCAGCCTGATGGCCGGATCCGCCCCTTCCCTCAGGGCTCCAGTCAAGGGGGAGACACTGATGGGAGAGTTGGGGGGAAGAACAACTTCGTACCTGGAAGGAGACAAAGGAGAGTTAGTGCACTGCAGCATGCTGAGGGTCTGAAACCAGCGTGTAACAGGGCAGAGGGCTGTAGCAGATGCACCAGTGTGTCGTGTTACAACACACATGGATCCGGGCAGTGCCACATGCAGCAGGACAGACGGCATTGCTCCTGCAGAACCCATCCACATGGCAGCTCATTAGCATGGAGACCATACCTGCTGACCGCTCCCTCCGTGTAGTGGTACCCAGGTGGCAGCGGCAGGGACAGCTGGATCTCGCCTGACGACAACCCCACCCTTGCGCCGCGCTCCACCTTGGCGCCAGGTGGCGGCCCGTCATCCACCGGCCCCCGCAGCATGGCCCCAGGCGCTGCGCGGGGGGCAGGCACACTGGACAGGTCCAGCGTTGCAACCTGCTTTGTGGCGGGGTCAAAAACCCTAACGACACTATTGTTGGTGTCGGCAATGTAGAGGGTACCATTGGGGCCATCCGCCAGGCCACCGGGTTCCGACAGCTGCGCAGCGGTCCCCACCCCATTGGCGAACCCCGCTGCGCCGGTGCCAGCTAGTGTGGTGAGGGTGCTGCTGCTGGGGTCCAGCACCTTGATTCTGTGGTTGTAGCTGTCTGCCACATACACCTTGCCATTGCCCAACACGCATACTGCCAGCGGGTGTTGCAACAGCGCCCCCGCACCGGCCCCATCCTTGTCGCCAAATTTGAAAAGGTTTTCTGCAAACAGCGGGTCCCCGCCGACGTATCCCCGGGAGGAGCCGTCCTCGAGGCTGACGCTGCGGATGGCGCTGCTCTCGCTGTCAGCCACAAACATGTCCTTGCCACTTGGCGACAGGGCCAGCCCTGCAGATGAAGGATCCATGTCAGACCTGATGCGCTTGTTTACCATTCCAACATAGAGGAAAATATTATACTGCCATTTTATACATATTTTTTTTTGTTCTTTTTATTACACTACCCTAATACCCTTTACATCCTAAAATGTTCTGTGCACAATGGCGTGTATGTCCATGTGGAGTTGCAAGATGGCTGGGAACCCCACCTGAAGGCTGTGCCCAGGATGTGCGCAGGCCATCGGGCCCGTTCTGGTTTCGCTCATACCCATTGCCGCTCCACACGGCAGTGACACCTGTCGCAATGTCGTGCCGCCAAATCTGGTGCTGGCCCGCCATGGCGATGAACACGGCTGTCTCCTCCCCGTTCAGGGCAACATCCCAGGGGGAGTTGAGCACCTGCTGCGAGCCGGCCTTGCCACCTACATAGTCTTGACCCTTCACTCCATTGCCTGTACACGAACGGCTCACTTATTGTTTTGGTCAACATAAATCAGCAACTGGTGAACAAAACACAAAAATAAAGGTTAATGGCAGTTTGCGGGGCACAAAACATTGGCAGGAGACCACCATGCACCCCTGCGCCATCTTCAAATCCATTCATCTATTCAACTTGATGCCTTAACGGGCAGCATGGAGTGCCGAGTGGTGGATGCATCTCACTGTAACAGTATGTGCAGGATGAAGCCTTTCAACCCCTCCCAAGCAATTGCTGTTTCACCCAGCATGCACAAATGCAGCCTCAATAACCCTGCTAAGAGATTTGCTGGGGTTTGCCATCACCTGCCAGGGTGCGCACGGTTCGCTTGCGCAGGTCCACCTCCCTCAGCGCGTGGTTCTCTGTGTCAGCCACATACAGAACCTCCCGCTTGGCGCTGTAGGCCAGCCCCTGGGGCTTGTAGAATGCAGCGGCCTCGAAGGTGCCGTCCTCCAGCCCACCACCGATGCCGCCTACCTGCAGGCGATGGCCAGCCACTAATTACACGCGTCCCGGCAATACAGCTATACGTTCCCAACATTCTACCATGTGTTAATTTGTGCATCAGTGTCAGTATCTCAAACCATAAAGATAGCCATTTGCAGCAAAAGCATCTGCTGAAAATGTTTCTGGAGATATTTTTAATCTGAAATTTTAGGGACAAATTCATACCCAATCCATGCATGAGGCAAAAAGGATGCCTCCTCTTGACGCAACTGCTATTAATAAAAAGAAAAACAATGTACCTGATCCAAGTATTCCCCTTTGAGGCTGGTGATCACGATCCGGTTGTTGCTGCTGTCTGCGATGAACAGCCGGCTCCCCGGGATGTCAGTCGCCAGCTTGCCGGGATAGCGCAGGCGGGAGGATGACAGCAGGGGGTCTCGGTCCCTTTCCAGCTGCTGCGCCACAGGGCCGGATGCCAGCAGTCCCCGGCTGCCGTAGTACCTCAGGGAAGCCGCAATGAAGTCATCAATGTCCTGCTTGTGGCCCTCGCCTGCGGGTGAGGGTAGGAGCCTGGCTCAGCCTGGTATATACCTGGAGTTTAGAGCACACACGATGCAATGCCCGTGCATGACATGGGATGCGTCACGGCGTGGCAGACAGCATGGGTTGATGCAAGCATGAAATCTAGAGAGCTACCATTGTCTCTCAAATTGACAGGGTAGGGTTTGCCATACAACACAGCGTTAAAAGCCTATGTGCCCCCACGCGACACACAAAGTCGAATATATAAACAATAGTAGGGATTTCCATTTTAAGCCCAGTATGGGGATGTAGGTTTCAGGGCTTAAATGTAGGGTTCCACCCACCAGCCAGCATGGCGATCAGCTTGCCCTGTGGGCTCACCACCGCCAGCGTGGGCCACGAGCTGACCCCCAGCCCCCGCCACATCACCATCCCCCCGTCATTCACCACCGGGTGGGTCACGTCGTAGCGCAGCACAGCCTGGCGGATGGCAGGTGAGTCCTTCTCATTGTCGAACTTGGCCGAGTGCACGCCCACAACTGTCAGCATAATTTGGCTTTGTTAGTCAAATTGAAACCTTATGAGCAAGTTAGTCAAGTACATTCAGCGTTGCCATTTGGAACCTGGTCAAACGCTTGTACCTTCTTGCCAGGCACGTTGCGTTACCTGTCACTGGCTGGCCCGAATACTTGGCCTCCAGTGCCGCCAGGTCTGGCAGGATGTGCATGCAGTTGATGCAGCAGTAGGTCCAGAAATCCAGGATGAGCACCTGGCCCCGCAGCTCCCTGTGGGTGGGGTTTTGGAACGGTTTTGGTAGGGTCTTGCAAACGGCAGCAAGGCTGTTGAGTGACGCCAACAGCGTGCTATGGATGAAAGCAAAGGGCGTGGTACCAGGGGTAGGTTAAACAGGGCTTGAGCATGCCACTAAGAGCTGTGTATGGTCACAGGGCAATCTGGCAGTGGCAGTATGATTTGTTAGCAAATGCTGTCCATTTTAACCACGTCCCACACAGCATGCGTTGCTATGCCAAGCCAGATGTAAGAGCTGTAGTATCAGTTTCCTTACCTGGATAACGACAGGGGAGGTGCATTAAACCACTCCAGCCCTTGTGCGAATTCGGGCACCTGCTCGCCACCCCCTCGGCCCTCCAAATCTGAGATGAAGCGCTCAAATGCTGCCACACGGTCCACATTTCCAGCTGTTGCCGCTGGGTTCTCCCGAGGGATCAATTGGTTCAAAAGTCCCTTGAAACTCGCAAATGACATGGCCTGCACGACAGGAATGGGCTTATTTTTGCCTGATAGGAGGGGGGATATTGTTGACCCACGACCTGAATGAGTGGCAACCTCCCAAAGCAGGTGTTGGACTGCCATCACCAAACAACAGGTGCCACTGTGAAGCAGTGGTTTCCTAGGCAGTGATCATGACAAGGGGTGCTACCTTGCTTATGTAGGACGCGTAACGTGCGACTGCGGCAATGATTCCAAGTTGCAACAGCAGCGGGATATGGTACTTGAGCATGAACGCCCTCACCTCGGGGTCGGCCTGATGAGTGTCATGCGCACACATCACACACCAGATTAAACTGTAATCATGCGTCAGACGTACCCAAAATGGCCCAAAATGGGAACAAACAAATACTTGAAGGTCAAAGTAGCTAACCGTCTAATTATTACTGCCTCTGTACACACGTCTTGATGCTGTCTACGTTTCTCACCAAACATGTGCATCATTGCTATCACTTCCATCAATGTACCATGGTGTACACACCATACATGACACCGCTGTAATGGCAAATGATGGATAACCACCACTTGTACACCATTGGTGCAGGTAATGGTGCCCCTGGTGACTGCATGCAAGATTCCATGTGGCGCTGCATCCTTACCTTGGCTCGGGTCAGCATCACATACAGCGACCCAATCGCTCCCCCCAGCGCAACAAACTTGAGCAGGTCCCTTCGTGTGGTGCGGTACCCCCCTGGGAGAGCGACCCAACCCTCCAGGAACCCTGGCCCTGAGCTGCCACTGGTTGAGGTCGATGCCTGGAATCCACAAGAATAACCAAAATTAACTCCTGGTGCTCAAGTTACATTTATTATGCACATTGGACAAGCAATGAGGCCTGGTGAAACACATAACAATACAGCTTGAACTTTTGCTAGTCACACTGTGTGGGATCATGCAGCAGCAATTTCAGCCAGCTACCAGCCGGGAAGTTCAACTTTACTAAAACGGCTACAACTATTGTGCATTATTGTGCTGGTACCGCAGCCGCAACAGCATTGCAATCACTCATTGCATGCATACCTGGGAGTCGATTCTGGAAGGTTCAGGCTGGCTGGGCCTCGGTCCCATGGACACAATGTCCTCCAGGTCAATTTGTGAGATGTCTGCGCGAATGAGGTTGGGCGCCTGCCCCTCCATGTCTTGCGGGCTGAGGGTGGTGGTCACCGCGATACAGCGCATGCCTGCGCCACACAAATCCACATGCGTAATGCACATTGCGGTGCATTGTGGGCCATCTGAGAGACAGCATCATGCCTCATGGCCCACACGTCCCATGGACATCCCATATTGCGACGGATAGAAGACATCTAAACCATACATGCATTAGACAAGGGGTGGAGCAGCATTTGTCGCTGCATAATCATAGCTTGAGGCCACTTCCTGCCAGACAGTCTACCACCAGCGCTGCAATACGACTTGATCAGTGTTAAATTTCCCTGCTAGAACATGCCCAAGTAATGTAGCCTACCTGCCGCCTTTGCTGCCTGCACCCCTGCTGCCGCATCCTCAATCACCACACACCGTCCCGGGGACACCCCCAGGCGCTCAGCAGCCACCAGGAAAATTTCTGGGAAGGGCTTGAGGCGCTCAATGCCGTCTGCTGTGACTATGGCATCAAAGTCTGTGGGCAGCAGGGCAGCAGCACGCAGGTTGCCATCCACCTGGCAAAAATGGGCACAGATTTAAGAAATACCCAAAGATGTATCTCCCTTGCGTATACTTACATGTGTGTATTGTACTGCAACTCCAGCAAAATAGCCAGATATATTTTGCGTAAAATTCCTAAAGGCAGGCTGAACAAGCACCCATGCAGTTGAGGGAGAAAGAGTTAGGATCGACATTATTGGATGGAGCATACCTTGATTCGATCGGCTGATGAGGCCACAGCAGTTTTAAGGCCAGCAGCCCTGCATGCCCGCACAAGCTCGGATGCGCCTGCATGGGGACGACAAGTTGTTAGTGTTGGGGTCACAACCGGTGCAACTAATGTGGGGTGCTCATATAAAAGTTGGCCTAGTGGCTCCACGAGATGCATTTGAGGAGTATTGTTGATCATTTGGCCACATAATGATGGGGGATGAATTCGTGAATTTATAATGATGTGGCGCTGTTATTATTACCCAGATAGGATAATGGGCCAACGGTCCCACCACTTGCGTTATCATTAATCCTATTTGTTTCGTGGATTTGCTAGCCCAGGGCGTCCCATGCCATTTCCCCCCCTCACGCTACCAACAATGCACGAGGTGGGTGGGCGCGTTTCTGAAGCCAGGGCCCGTGGCAAGCCCACCCCAGGCCCACCACCCTGCAGTGCACTGTTACACCCCAGGGATAACCTTGCAGACATGGCGATCTGACCCGCACCTTGGTAGCCAATCCCAGTGCCAGGCAGCGCGTACTTCTGCAGGTAGATGTCAAAGAACTTCTGCTTGGCCACTGCTGCATCGAACGGCTTGCTGTAATTGGCAGCCACGCCCCCCAAAAAGTTTGCCTCCCCTGTGCCCGAGAAGGGGATGAACTCGTCTGGCTCCACCTCCAGGCCATACAGCTCCCTCATAACCTCGGCAGCGCACCTGGGTTACAGGAGCAGCTGAATTTTGGGGACCACCTCAAGCTAGCTCCCCCACCAGCCTGATGCACGCCACTGTTGGGGCTGGGTAGGGTGAACGCAGGCATGTGTCCAAGAATCCATCTTTCAACATCAAGCATTGCTTCTTTGTGCAGACAGTGTGCTCAAAAGATTTGGATGTTGACCCGGGCGAAGGGCTATCCACAGGTTATGTTCCCCAACTGGTAGGTATTTGCCCAGATGCACCCCATACCTCCTGGATGGTTCCTCGCTGTTGCAAAGCACGCCATCCATATCAAATAGCACTGCTTCCACCACTTCAGAGGCATTGGGGACTTCTACCCTGGAGGACTCAGTGCTTGATACACTGGAAGCAGCTTGCACTACATGCCTGGGAGGTTGCAGGCGATGCCTGTTAGCCCCATGGCATGGCTTTGAGCGCCTCGCAGGTCTGAAGCTTATAGGGTGGGTTTGACGAGGAGGGGTAGGTAGAGCTCCAAGCAAGGCTGCAGCAGGCCTGCCAGGCGCGTGCAGGAGTTGGGTTCTGCTTGCCACTGGGTCCATTCCAGGGAGATCTGTGAGGCACAGCGCCCCTGTTTCTTTACCAACAAGCACCTGAAAAATTGGTCTACCAGAGAAGTTCAGCTGTGGGACATAGAGCGGTGTAGCGCTGTGTTTGGGCATGATTGTGTGCCCCATAATATCCCAGTTGTCAATTTCCCGCCAAAATAAGTGGTCGAATTTGTGCCCCTCGCTGCCATTGAAAGATTTTAACGGTCCTCTGATCGTCTCCCGGCACAATTATAATAATACCCCCATACGAAAGGTTGGCATTTGGGGCCAATTTCGACCGGTGCATCCTGATTGGCCTTCACCTTTTGCTGCAGAGCCGATGAAACCAGTGGCTGCCACCCACTCGACTTTTTGCTTGGTGGCGAAGCAACCAACGTCACCTGCTGCAACTTCCCAAGGGGCGCGTGCACTTTTGCAGCTAGTTGCCGTTCCTCAAGACCTAGACGCCGGTGTGTATGCTGCATAACGCTCCCTGTACAGCCGTCGCTTGCCTCAACCCTTTTCAAACCACGTCGTTCGATCACCTTTCCAGACAACATGGTGGCTCTGGTATCTTCCCTGGTACGCTGGTTTGAAAAGCTTCCGTGTGTCGCGTTCCGCTTTGGTGTGGAGGCTGATTGACCCTAACTTGCTTGTGTTTGCTACAGGGCTTGAAGGGCACCGCATGCTTCACAGCCACCCGCAGGCCGGTGGTCCGGAGGGGTGCAGCAAGCACTGGGAGGTTGATCAGGGTGTCTGCCTCCACAGAGGAGGAAACCAAGCCAGAAGTCAAGGAGCTGAACTTCACCCCCAACCCCCGGGTGTGTGGCTGGCTGATGGTTTCACTGCCTCCCGTTGTTGTTAGTCACCAGATGTTTTAGTCAGCATTGTTGGACGACCCACTGAAAGCAGGTGACCTGCCCTCTTGCAGGCAGCTGGCTTCGTAGCAGAAGACTCTGCTGGGCAAACGAACATCTTTGCTGTTGAGGTGAGAAGTACTGACGTGTATTGGGTCACAGTTGCACCTCCCACCATTATGACAAAAGCAACTGAGGCGAAAGGGTGATGGCTTTGCTGCGCACTGTGCTGAAGCCTGCCATCTCAACTTCTACTGCTGCTAACACCTTGTTGTGATCTGCAGCCAAAGCAATATGTACAAGGCTCTGCCCAAGACCAGACAAACAGCGACTTCAACTTCGCTATCTTGGGTGGGGTGGTGGCCACCTTCTTGTTCGGGGCTGGTGCGCTGGTGCTACTGAAGGACAACATTGTTGGTACGTATACGCCTGGACATATGCATGCGTGATTAATACTTTGTCTTTCTCACTTGGCAGCTCATGAGCACACAGCTTGGAAGTCGTTCCTTGCAGTTGTCCAACTTGGAGTTGCACTTGCAGGGGTAGAGGACTTTGACAGCACTTCCTACTTGACGCTGTCCGAGTACTCCAGCAAGTTCTCAGCTGAGGTGCAGACTGCTCCAGCACTAGTGGAGGCTGTGGAGACGGCGTCCGAGTGAACCCACACTGGGCACCTGCAGGGCAGCACCACCTGTGCACCCCTGTGACGCTGCTGCGGGTTTGCGTTTGTAGCTTTTGTTTTAGGCTAGGGGAGGAGAGGAGCCATTTTGTCTTGGTTGTGGTTGTACGAGAAAACATTCTTTGTCTGATTTTGCGGCAGCTTCAGATGCTGCCTGGCTTTTAACGCAATGGGAGCCAAGTGTTACCCAAGTGCTATTGATGCGAGTCGTTACTGGCCCCTCATTTTTCAGCCGAGCCTTGATATATGTTTGGCGCAACGGCGTGGCTTTCCTTGTACTGCTTTTGCACTGCCTTTTCCCTCTATGCACACAGACTGGTTGTGTGGAATGATTTGAGACAATTTTTCGGCTTGTTATGACTTTAGGGTTTTACAGAGATCAAACTGTGCTCACTCAGTGCAGCTGCTGTGTTTTCCATTTACGCCACTTTGGGGCTTTTCTGCAGGCTGGGGTGTTGATTGCCCAAACAGTAACTGCTATTTCAAGGCCGCCATGATAGTCGGCCAACACCACATGGCCCTTGTAACACACCCACTGACACGTTCCATGCGCAACCTTGACACAACCCTTGCAAATTTGCAGTTAAGAGAAGCATAAATGCATCGTATGCGTACAGCACAAACCATTCGTGGGTAGATCTGAAACTGAAGAAACGCTGCAATATTGAAGACCCTAGTCTAGGGCATAGGGTTTTCCGGGTGAGCTCGGTACAAGCACAACTTGTGTGACACAACACGTGCAACTGCTTCATTTGTGCAGACTCCACAGGTACGCGTGCTCATAACACCAATACAAACAGACAACTGTAGGTAACGTGCGTAGCGTGGGGGTGGGCATAAAGTAGTTCTTGCGAACACGGTGGTGTGGCATCCCATCCTTTCAGCGGGTCTGCAGGTGTATCGGTGTTGTGCCCAACAGGGTTATCGCAGCTATGCAAACGTCTATCAACCTGCAGCTTAACCGTGCTGCATGCACAGGGGCCCTGGTGCACAAGCGGTCGCAGAAGGCATCGCGCAGATCGGTAAGCTCGATCGCTCTCCGCATGCAACACGTGAACAGCAGCTGCACCACGATGTCGGCCGTCAACCAGCACGGGTGTGGGTCCGTGACTCTGTCCTGCGCTGCACAACCACCTGTGCTGCACTTATCTTGTAGATTTCGAGGCTGGGCCTTCCTTGTCGCGCTTAATTTCCGTCCACCTACATCTTGCAGGCGGTCGTGAAGGCCACTCAGGCGCCTGCCCAGCTTGATGATGTCACTGAAGACATACCCAACGCGCTTAGCTTCACCAGGCAAATAGTCGAAGAAGAAAAGAAGTGCGTGACTAGAGTAGCCCCCAATATTGAGCTGGTTTTGTATGGCATGCATATGGCACTGCACAGTGGTGTCAGCCAGGCCTGCCTTTGTGGGTTCATGGGTTCTCTGGGCAGTGCCTATGCAGATTTTGTTATACCTAACAATTGCTTCCCTTGAGGTAAAGTTGCTGTAACCACTGAACAATTTGCACGCCATGGCACCCACTTGCATCCCGCCCGCAGGTACATCCTGCAGACCTATGGGCGCCCAGAAGTGGTATTCCTTAACGGCGAGGGCAGCAAGCTGTATGACGCATATGGAAAGGAGTACCTGGACTTCACAGCAGGCATCGCAGTGAACGCACTTGGGCACAGCGACCCCAGATGGGCAGAAACCGTGTCGGAGCAGGCAGCAACGCTGACACACACAAGCAACCTGTACCACACCGTGCCACAGGTAAGCCGGAAAGAACCGCAGGTCTCACAGCCGTGAAACTAGCACAAGCTGCCACAGTCGCGATGCAATTGGTAAAACCCTAGAACCCTTATGTAGGGGATTTCCTCCCCTCCCTGCCTGATTGGCCCTTGTGAGAGAAACTTATCAGCTGGGAGAAAAGTGGTCAACAGCCATGTCTGAAGCTCTGCTGCTGGTGCTTTTCAGGTTGAGCTCGCCAAGCGCCTGGTGGAAAACTCCTTTGCAGACAAGGCATTCTTTTGCAACTCGGGCACCGAGGCCAACGAGGCAGCGCTCAAGTTTGCTCGCAAGTATGCCAAGGTCAACGGTATGCCTCTGCACCCATGCAACCCGATTACTGGCTGTCCATATACTCATGTGCTTGCAACAGCTGGGACTGTAGTAACAGTGTGAATTCTTTCGGCGGTGGCACGCGCATGGGCCTCCTCCTGGCATGGTTTTCTCTTTTGTATATGTGTGGTGGACCGCTTCAAGGCGGTCATGCCCATCAATGCTTGTAAGCGGAATGCGCTCGCTGGACGCCACCATGCACCCACAGCCTCACTACCTCACAGTCCCCACTGCTGGCACACACCCTTCAACGCCTTCCGCCCCCACCTCCCCAACCCGCACCCACCCACCCACCCCACCACTGCAGCCGGATTGGACCCCTACGACGAGTCCACCGCCCACACCGCCCCCTACGAGGTTGTCTCCTTCTCAAACTGCTTCCACGGTCGCACCATGGGCGCATTGGCAATGACCTACAAGGTCCAGTACCGCACGCCATTTGCACCCATGATGCCAGGTGGCGTCACGGTGCCGTTCTTGGATCTGGAGGCAGCGAAGGCAGCCATTCAGAAGGTGGGCGCTTTAGGTATAAGGCTGTGCACTGCCGGTGGGGCTGGTATGGGCGGGGAGAGTGTGGCGCAGGGCGGGTTTGGCGATTGAAGGGGATACGGACCTGGGGCTATGGTGCCGTGCAGTGGCGCGTAGCCTGGTGTACTGACGTGCAGCTGGGTGTGCGGTGCTGTGCAGTGGCTGGGCCTGGGTGTGGGAGGCTATGCATCAACATGGGGCATTGTGTGAGTTCGCACAGTGGCATGGGCATGTGGACGACATCCAACAGGCCATGCCTAGGTCTTCAGATTGAACACAAAACGCCATACACGCATCTCCACAAAACGTCCCTCTATGTACCCCAACCGCAGCCCCACGCTGCAGGGCAAGACATGCGCGGTGTTTGTGGAGCCCATCCAGGGCGAGGGCGGCATCTTCCCCGCCACCCGCGCCTTCCTGCAGGGCCTGCGCGAGGCGTGCAACGAGGCCGGGGCGCTGCTTGTGTTCGACGAGGTGCAGGTGGGACTGGGCCGCACTGGCAAGCTGTACGGCCACCACCACTTTGGCGTGGAGCCCGACATGATGACGTTGGCCAAGCCACTGGCAGGTGCGGGGGGAGAGGAGGGATTGCCTCGGTAGCGGGGGCAATTGCCAGGTGTAAGAATAATAGTGTTTTTTTACAAAAAAATTATCATTACAAGCGTTCCGGCACAAAAGATGGTCAGGTTTGAGAATATGGTATGTAAAATGTAGTGGTACTGTGTGTCGGAAATCTGAGTGAGGTGAGTGGGTGATTACTTGCCGCTAATGCCAAACCACCTAATGCATGCAACAGTGGAGCATGCTTGGTTTGTTTGCATTACACAACACACCGCTTAAGTGGTGCTTCTCCACTATTGCCCCCACCTGGCGCATGCCTGGAGCAATCGCAATCGTATTCACGGTACATCCCATGGAGCCCAACCAGACGTCCCCTCCACTTGCGCTTCACAACACCTTTCCCATCCCCATCCCCATCCCAATCCCCAGGTGGCCTGCCCATCGGCTCTGTCCTCCTGAAGGAGCACGTGGCAGCGGTCATGGCTCCTGGGGACCACGGCTCCACCTTTGCCGGCAACCCGCTGTGCTGCGCCGCGGCCTGCACCACCTTTGACATCATCAACAACGAGGAATTCCTGGCGGCGGTGGGCACCAAGGGGGAGCGGCTGCGGGCGGGGCTGGAGGCGGCGCTGAGCGGGAACAGCCACGTGCAGGCTGTGCGGGGGCTGGGGCTCATTGTGGGGATGCAGCTGGACCAGGTGAGGGGGGTTGGGGGGGGTAGGTGAAGGGGGCGGCAGCAGGGTGCACCCTGTGTGGTGGGTGTGAGGGGACTGCTCTTGGTTGCTTGTGTGGTGGTGGAGTGGGGCGTTGCATATTGCGGGCAGCCGCATGTTTGCCACGCCAGGCGCTGAGAGTCTGGTGGTGACCCACTCATGTTGAGGGTTCACACAAAGCCTCTATCTTGCCTTGGCGGCAAGAGTGGGCTGGTACAGCTTGGGAGCGTGTGCACTGACCAATAACCCTGACCATGCCATAAAATCCTGATTATTTACCCCAAACAAAACCCAACCCTAACCCTTTTCTGTGCTGCGCAGCCCGCTGGCCCAGTGGTTGAGGCAGCACGCAACGAGGGCCTGCTGATCATCACCGCTGGCAAGGGCGACATTGTGCGCTTGGTGCCCCCACTGGTGGTCACAGAGGAGGAGATCGACCAGTGCATCAGGATCCTGGCAGACGTGGTCAACAAAACCCTGCAATAGGGTTTTGAGTTGGATGCCTGCGCTGGGTACCAGGGCTGGGTGGCTGAGAGGGTGGGGGGGCGTGCGGGGGTGCCACCCAGTGGGTGGGGGTAACAGAGCCTGAGGGTGCACCACAGGTGGGGGCTGGTGACAAGTGAAAAAGCAGGGGGAAATGGCGGAAGGGCGCGTGGTATGATTCTTCATTAGACTAGATTTGTCCATCAGTATATCTGCGGCGGATGATGCTCTTCATCGGCTTCAGCAGAACTTGCGTGAACTGGGGGCAGTTGGTGCAGCACTTGAGAACTTGTTACATGGCATTCACCAGTGTATGATAGAAACATGGATATGCTCTGGCGTGTGCATCAGTTGGGGTTCTGCCACTCACACAATGTCGCATGACACGTGATGGTACAACCAGCGCGACTCAGCTAGTGATACCTACATGGTGGTGGATTAGATGCCATGGTTGATAAGAGACGGCCAATCAATGGCGAGAACTCTCCATGATGGAGATTGCGATAAATGGCCTAGCCATGGGCAGTAGCGAGATCTCAAGGCATGGCAATGGCATTGCACAAGATGGACCCAGTTGTTATATATGTCCTGTGGCAATATTGAACATTTTAAAGAATATTCTATAGAATTTTCTAAACTTTCACGCATTTGAACCAACTCCAGCATGGCAATGCCATTTTGGTGCTATGCGTATGCGCTTTTGCACAATGCTGTCTGAGGCAGTATAAGGCATTCAAATTGCAATGATGTGGACCAGTGGCCACCGCGGAAAGTGTTAGTTTGCAAACAGGAAGTGTCATGCACCTGCAGGCCTGGGGGACTAAAAAACTTGAAGAATTGCCGATTGCCATTGTACTCGTACAACAGTGAAAAACCACAGATGTAAACATGCCACATTGTCAATGCATAGCAGGCCTGCCTCGTGGTCGGGTCCTGCGTGAACACTTGTCCAAGGCTTTCGCATTGCCAGCTGGCAGCGCAGCGGTGACCCAGGGCCTGGGCCCATGTGGTACGTGTTATTGTGTCACTGCCTCTTGACCAGTCAGCGGTACCACTTTGCCACTCGTTGCATCTTGGATGGCCCCAGCCAGCAGCTGAGCCCGCCCCGCATCTACACTCACAACCAGCAGCACAGCGCCTGCACCGCACAGACAAATGAATAAGAATAATGAAATTATACCATGTAAATATATCATTCACACTCAGCACCAGCAATACAGCGCCTGCCCAGCGCTACCCACATTGTGCCGCGCGTTCTTTGCATGCAAATGGGGCGCGATATGTGGATGACCATCCGTGCACACACTGGTATGAGCTACCCACATTGCTGTAGATGGACATACAATGGCATCACCAGCAGGATGTTTCACCAAGCAGCCTCTGGGTATGGAAAGTGAGCATGCCATGCGCAAGCAAACCGCATGATGTGCGATTATGCAGCACGTGCTGCTGCAAAAAGCTTTCGTGTACTGCCCCATGTGTATTGCCCCCGCACCGCTGTCTCTGTACTGCTCCTTCAGGCGCTGCACCTTGTACTGCTCCAGCACCGGGTACACAGAGCCCAGTATGGCAAAGGGAACCTGCATGCACATGGGTCACATCAGGGTAGCTAGCTTTGACATTTTCATTTGGACAAATGCTGAACCTGGCAATGAACTGGGATTGTTCTTGTTTCAGCAAGCTGTGACCCTGACCAGAACCCTCCCTGGCCAACTGTTCAAGTCTTAAGAAGTTGATGGCAATTTCAATGCATATCCCATAACCTGGCCCCCACCTGCAGCCGCATCTGTGTCTGGGGTATGATCACACTGCGCTCAGCCCCCCGCAGGCACTCCCTGGCAGCCGTGCCATACGCGCGCACCAGGCCCCCGGCACCCAGCTTGATGCCTCCAAAGTACCTGTGGATGAGCAAGTCGATAGTGGTGGGCATTGGCTCATGCTTTATACCCTTTGACATTGACCCATTGGCAGGCGGCTGTGCTTTTATATAAAATATAGTAAAGTTTTTAATCTCCACATTCTCAAGTATGGTCCCCAACCACTCAGGTCAACATTCAACAATTTGGCTACCATCCATTGGTTGCATAGTCCATGCAACAGCCTGCCCGGTCTTGCAATGCCATTGGTGCACCCCCACTTCACTGCCATCATTTTCAGCCCCTTTTCTCCTCAAGAATATCATTGTACCCCAGCATGACCCATACCTGTCACCCCCCTCTCTCTCCCCCCCTTTCCATGCCAGCACTGCATGGCCCCTCCACCCTCCACCCCATCCCCACAGTACCTTGTAATCATGACGCACACGCCATCCACCCCCTCCCCCTCGATGGCCGATAGCATGGGCCGCCCCGCAGTGCCGCCGGGCTCTCCGTCGTCTGAGCTGCGGTACTCGGGGCCTATGCGGTATGCGAAGCAGTTGTGGGAGGCGGCGGGGTCTGCGTGCTGCTCAATCAGCTGCATGGCCTGCACAGTGGGGGGCGTGGAGCAACTGTTTGCATGCGTGCGCAAAGCAGGGTTGAGCTTCATGAAATGCGTGCGCAGAGCAGGAATTGGTGGCTGGAGGCGGGTGGTGGGTGTGCTGCAATCCAAATTCAGCGATTAGAAACAAGTGGAACCATAATCTGGTTTCAGACATTGCTGTGAAGAGATTACGGACATTACGCTTGTTTGCGTCTCGTCAAAAATCAGACATTTTAGATTCTTGCGGGGAGTGAGCACCTGTTGCGGTGTTGTGACAGGCCATGCGGTTGTCACAAACTTGCTCTTCTTCACCTCATATCTGCTCTCGTGCTTGCCTGCTAGGGTGATTATAGTCCTGCAAGTTCATAGGTCAAGTATACCAGGCAGCACGTTGGTAACCTAGAAAATCGTGATGAAGCTGAGCATGTGGAAGGGCTGTTCATGCAAGCACATACGTGGTGCAAGCAGGGCGCACATGAATCATGTCCGATGCCATACCCGCTATCCTTGGACATTGTTTCTTCGTTCTGTTTCTTGGCGTGCAGGGGTGTGGCTCGGGTAGCAAAGCTGTGTGGGCCAGCCAGCCCACCACTCCATGTGCCTGCATGCAGTCTCCGAGGGCAAAAGATAGTGGTCTCTACTGCTCCTGGGACTCTGCCTAATAAACTGACTGTATTTATGCGTCTACAAGCTGCTTGTATTGTGCCCTGTAGTCATAAGCAGGGTGTAAACTCACCATGGCAAGCCCCTTGGTGCATATATGCATGACTGGCTGCATATATGCAATACTCATATGCAATGAGATGCGTTGGTACGATATCCGCGGTTTAAAATCATCTTACAGTATCGATGGTGTGGAGAACAGTGGGGCATAGCAAGGGTACGTGTGCACTGGCCCACTCACCACCCCTGGAAACGTCCGCATATGCAGCTGCCTGGTGAAACATCCCCACATTGAGCATCTTTAGAGTTACCCAGTTCGCTGCAAGTATCGTGTTAAGTTGTATCCTGCGTTTGCGAGGCTGTGTTGTAAAGCGTACCTATGCATGCATGCATGCATGCATCCATGCATGCAAGTACACGACCAAAATGCAAGTCTCGGTCTTGTGGAGTTAGAGGCTCTTATCACTGACGCAGTAGCTGAGCGCTACTCGTACAAATTAACAGTTTCAAAGAGACTCTTGGAACAGTGGGCTATCAACTGGTAGTAGGTGAAGAAGAAAGGCTTAGCTACAGTTGGGCAGTCGAGTCGTCAGTCAGAGAGATACGTGTACAAACTTCCCGTTGTACACGTATAGTTAGCGCTGAACTCCACGGCAAACCTTGTCTTTTACTTGAGAGTACTGTGAGGGTCAGCGGTAGGTGTCTGCTATCGCCGCATGTGATTGCTGTGAACGCATGCATGCATGCCTGGCGATTTGTGTAGCTTCTTCCACACCACGTCACTGCTTCGCACTTGCAGTGCAACCCAGCAACATAAACATGCTCCAGGCAGTCGTTTTCACGCTTTGCTCAACGCCTGCAGTGCTGAAAAGTCCGCCAAGGCAACATTGTATTTCAACCCTTCCTGCACCTGCCTACTCATCGGCTACAAGGCATCGAGCACGTACCTTCGTTCACAACCGTCCAGGTAGGGATTGCACCACAGCTGTCTTCGCAACGTGTGTGTCTATAGACTTGCAACACGCACATGCATGCATATGCCACTGCTGCTCAGCCGTTGCTGTCAACTGTTCTCTATTGCGCTGCAGGGGTCAGAACCATGGCGCTACCGGCAGACCTTGCTAGCGTGCCGGTAAGTGGGCCACCGCTTTGACAGTGAATTCATTCTGACTGGTCTATGTAGTCCTAGGTCAGATTGGGTGCAGCTGACAACCAGTCACTCACGCACGCGACGCTATGCAGGGGAACACACCCTCACCAGACCCGGCCACAAAGGATTTCATTATGCAGCAGGTGGGTGTGCTACTGGCATATGACCCAGCTCGTGGGTGGCTGCCGATGAATACAGTTACAAGCATGATACATAGGAGCATTAAGATAACTGCTATTTGCTTTGTCACAAGGCGCATAGAGTTTACCGCAAGCAGTGCCACAAGGGGCCTTTATACCCCGGCATTTACCCTGGGGCAATGCCCAAGTGATGGCCGGCGAAACCCCTAGTGCTGAAATCATGTGATGCATTCAGTCACCCTCAACATCATTCGTGCAAATTTGCCTATGGACATTACATGGCAACTGCCGGGCTGAATTTGTGTGAATTGCAGACCATGCTGCGCGTCAGGGACCCCGTCAAATCGCTGGACTTCTACACGCGGGTGCTGGGCATGACGTGAGTGCATGCACCCACCAACCCACATGCTTGCCACTTGGCCATCCTCTGCTGAGTTCATATATAGATACGTAAACTCTGTGTAGCATTATACTTCTGCAGGGACTATGCACCTGCATATGCTTGTTCCAACCTGTCTCTCCTTCGCTCATCTGATAGGTATCTGCCTGATTCTATCCTACATTGTCAATGATGCGTGGTTGGATTGCCTCATTGACCTTGTGCCTCGTGTGTTTCAGCATGTGTAAAATCGGGCAAGTGAACATGTGCATGACCATGTGCAGGCTGGTGACCAAGTTCGACATGCCCGAGATGCAGTTCTCTGTGTATTTTGTGGGGTACCAGGCCCCAGAAAGCGTGCCAGAGGACCCCATAGAACGAGTACGTGCCAACTGCCCCTGCCCATTGCACTGCCCCCTCGGCGATCCCTGCAAACCCTGGGCATTATGTAACACAAATTGCCTGGGTGGTAAATGCATGTTTTCCATAACTGCGCTTTTGTTTGGTGACATTAGCAGTCTGCAACTGTAGGTATTGCTTAAGCTGCCCTCCTTGCCGCAGGCAATGTTTGGCTTCACTCGCCCAGGGTTGCTTGAACTCACACACAACTACGGCACAGAGAGCGACGCAGATTTCCCTGGCTACCACAATGGCAACTCGGACCCCCGCGGATTTGGCCACATTGGGCTGTCGGTGCCAGATGTGGAAACCGCCTGCAACCGCTTTGAGGAGCTGGGCGTGGAGTTTGTGAAGCGACCAAACGACGGCAAGATGAAGGGCCTGGCATTCATCAAGGTGAGCACGTGCGCATCTGCTTCAAGCCTGGTGTCACTCATCATCTTGGCCAGTAGTATCAGTGATTTGGGGCCATCCTAATGATGCGGGTTTGCCAGTCATAGAAAAAATTAGAAAGGCTATGTACACACAGAATCATGGGGATCATGAACACTGATCCTTCATGAAATGTTTTGAGCAGCGATGATCACAAGATACAAGAATGTGCTGCAAATTTGTGTTTTCTTACCAGGACAGGTTTAGGGGATTTGCGTCCTACATAGCTGCGCAATGCCAAATACATTTATTTCCTTTGATTGATTCAGCGCACATTGCCGCAGGACCCTGATGGCTACTGGATCGAGATCCTGGATACCAAGCTGGCAGCGTCTTTGGCCAAAGTGGCAGCCTGAATGGATGAGGGGTGCGGGGGCTGCTGTTGCTGGGTGATGATGCATAAATGGGCTAACTAAGTAGAGCACAAGTTGTACAAAGTGTGCAGCATTGATTAGGCTCCCAGTAGTTTGTTTTGTGTAGTTGCAGGCCGCTTTCTTTTGTTGCTCTGGGTTGAAAAACATATGCATTGTCTGGGCAAGAGCAACCCAACAATAAAGCTTTGCGCAGGCCCTGCGGCAGAAATAGGGTTGTGGTGACCTCAGGGGACACTAGGGTTAGGTCTAGCTATCTTGATTAGAGAGTCCGCAGCACAGGTGTATCATAACCACCCTCACTGTCACTGGCACCAACAGCAGTCAATTTGGCAAGGCAATGCAATAATCCTGGCACAAGCCAGTGGCATAGCAGCCTTGCTTTGCAGCTGTGGCCCGTTGTTTACACCATTCTTGGTTCATTCAACCACCACCTACCTACACACTACGTGCTCTGCTCCTTTCAGTCTGCTGGGCACTGCACCCACTGGAGACCCCAGCATCCTCCAAAGGGTTCAGAAGTACCCAACTAGCTGATATTACGTACGTGTTCCATCATGCAACCTGTGCATGCGAAACATACGCTCTCTTTGTGGCCCTTCATGGAGTGACACCCCGGCTGCAGATGCATGCATGCATCGTCAATAACTTGAATCGGTCTCTCTGGAGACGCTTATAACCTTGGAACAACCCATCTCATCGTAGGCTGTATTTGAACAGCCTTCTCTGCCACGATAGTGCTTTCAAAAAGCCCTCGTAGCTAGAGGTGCCTGGACCACCCTGACTTACCTGCGTGAGCTTACATAACCCCACAATAACCACTGAACACACACACCAGTGCGCATATACATAGCTGGAGTGCAAATACCCAAGCTGTAAAGTAACCGTTTGAAGATTCTTTCGCTCACAACTGCATATTGTTAGACAACGCAACCAGCCCGCAGTCTCCAGGTGGGTTAGGTGGGCACATGGCATTCGAGGCACTGTTTGATGTCTCCATTTGACTTGTTGCACAGTGGTCACAGCATCGAGGCAACGAAGACACTCCTAACCGTACAAGGGACCGTAATGCTGAACCTAATCCCTCTGTCAACACTTTGTAGGGTCCCATGCTCCGTACTGCCCTCAGGCTGTGCTCACCATCTTTGCTGACAACCCAGACAGCAGGCCAACCACAGCTTGCCACAGTGCTCGCTGGTGGACGTGCTCACTCATCAAAAAGAGGGACAGCTCGTAGCTTTTCACAGAACCGTCCAGGTCAGAATATTGCACATTGAAGTCGAGCTGTGCAGACAGTGGGTTGTATCTCTTTACATGCTTTGGTGACCAGTCTGGCCACATGCAGGCGGTAAATGCACCATCAACGTTGTTTCCATTTTGTTGCAGGGGTCAAAACCATGGCGCTGCCTGCAGACCTAGCTAGCGTGCCGGTAAGTGGCACTGGAGTGAGCTGGCACTTGATAATGGCCATGCCAAGGATGCAAACTTGTTTAATTGCCTGCTTACGCGGTCCGACACATGGGGGACAGTGACCATTGCCGGCACATACTCATTTATGCGCTTTCTTTGCAGGGCAACACGCCCTCGCCAGACCCAGCCACCAAGGGCTTTCTCATGCAGCAGGTGGGTGCTGCTGTTATATGCTCAGGCCTGCACCGTCTGCCCAACGTTGCATTTAAATTCATATTACAATCATGTACGACGCAAACAGTTAGCTGATGCCATAACATTGTACTTGATTTGGGCATGCATTTTACTCGCTGACAACTCATGGGGGCGGTGTGCAGACCATGTTCCGCGTGAGGGACCCCGTCAAATCGCTGGACTTTTACACGCGGGTGCTGGGCATGACGTGAGTGCCTGCACCCACCAACCCACACGCCTGCCACCTGGCCATCGATGTAAAATCCTCTCTGCTGGTAGTGAATGTACAGCAATAGCCAATTGCTGTGCAGAACACCTGCACGCATCACGTGGCTGGCAAATTGTGCACCCATGTCACTATCCCTTGTCTATGCAATACTTGTTACCATACCGTATTCCTCGGTGCCCATGCAATATCAAGTTGTTCAACAATCTTGAGTGGGCGCCTATTGCACCTGGCGTGCCACTGTGTGGCCTGACATGTGCCATACAGCATGCCGCCACACCATTACATGCCATGTGCGTCATCCTGTGCAGGCTGATGACCAAGTTCGACAACCCTGAGATGCAGTTTTGTGTGTACTTTGTGGGGTACCATGCCCCCGAAAGCGTGCCGGCCGACCTAATCGAGCGGGTGCGTGGTGTGTTGCCCCCAACCCTTTGCACTGCAGCCGCAAAGAAGTGTTGTTGGTGTAATGGCATGTCACATATCGAATGGATTATGTGACATGGGTGGTATCAATTGGTGTGTGACCATGATACTTGTGCATGTGCAACGACTGATCGTGTGTGTGTGTGACACCACGTGCAATGTGTGCTGTGAAAACTGCCCAACCTGGTTTCCTTGCCACAGGCCGAGTGGAGCATGACTGCCCCCGGACTCAGCCTAACACACAACTACGGCACAGAGAGCGACCCAAATTTCCAGGGTTACCACAACGGCAATTCGGAGCCCCGTGGTTTTGGCCACATTGGCGTTTCGGTGCCTGATGTGGAGACTGCCTGCAACCGCTTTGAGGAGCTTGGGGTAGACTTTTTGAAACGGCCAAATGATGGCAAGATGAAGGGCCTGGCATTTCTCAAGGTGGGCGCTTCATACCACTGATTTCATCCATTTCCCCAGTTTTTTTCAGCCTGCATCCAGATCAACATGTATGATCGCTCTGCTCACATGGACAAGCAATGTGCCAAATAACAGGTTACAAACAGGTCTGCATTATAGGAGGGATTAAGCATTGAACCTACCCTATGATCCATTGCGTAATGGGTACACCTACGTGTATAACTGATGGCTGCCAGCGGGCAGTCGAGGTTGATCTCTCGCCATGGCTGGCGGTTGGCAGGATTTGATGCAGCTCATGTTGCTGCAGGACCCTGATGGCTACTGGATCGAGATCATAGATGCCAAGCTGGCTGTCTCCCTGGTGCAACCGCCTGCTGAAGCCTGAAGGGCAGACAGCAACGAGGGGCTGTAGGGGGCGCGGGGTGTGCGTGAATGATGGCGTTGATTGCAGAGGGTACAGCGGATGCTAGGTCTGTATTTAATCAGCCATCGTCCAGCTTAGTACAGTGCTATACGGAGACAGCAACTGGGCGGTGTCTGCATCATACATAGCGGCTAGCACCAACAACAGGTTGTTCCGCGTGCTGGCATGCAAAAGTTAGCTGAACCAACCCAGCCTGGCACCCGCATATGGAAATGCGTGTTTCTGGATATTGCCACAGGTCTGTAGGCTACCGTCGTTACAGTGGATGTTGACAAGGGTTCTTTGCGCTCCACACCTGTCTGAATACCCTATGGATGCTCAGCGGTTGGAGTTGATTTTATCCAAACAGGTTGGGCAATGTGATTCTGGAGTGTAACATGGATACAATCTGCTCGCCCGGCACCTTCTGTACTGCATGGTGTCAGTCGTTTCCGGGCTGGAACACTGTCTGGGGGGACAGCAGTAGTTCATTCTCACATGTGCTAAATCACTTGAATTTTACGAAGAAATGGTTTGAACTTTGAAACCCTGAACCCTAAAGCATTTCTGCGAAATCAGGGTCCAATTATTCTGGGCTGCGGCGTCATGAGTAGAGTTTGAGAGTACACGACATAAGGCTGCCACAAGCAGAGTTGGGCAGTTCTGTCGCAACCCAAAACCTTGCAACAACGAGTGTCGAGTCTTGCTTCAGCCACAACCGCCGCGCACTTGCCATAGGCGTGCACATCCAACTGGCCTGGCCTCTGTAGGGGACCAAGGCATTGACTGTTGGTCTCGGCACCTGTTGCACCCACCCAGCAGCCATGGAGGGGCTCAAGGGTGCTCTTCGTGGCACCCCCGTGCTTAGCCGACCAGGGCCTTCGCACAGGAGCCGGTCCAATGCACTCCCCACTCGCTGCGTGGCCACGCCGTCCAAACCACCAGCCACGACCAAGCCCAAGCGCAGCAAGGTGGAGCTTATCAAGGAGAACAGCGACTTCCTGCGCCACCCGCTGATGGAGGAGCTGGTCAATGAGAACCCCTACATCAGCGAGGACGCTGTGCAGCTGATGAAGTTCCATGGCAGTTACATGCAAGACCATCGGGACAAGCGTGCCTTTGGCCAGGGCAAGTTCTACCAGTTCATGATGCGCACGAGGCAGCCTGCGGGCGTGGTCACAAACCAGCTGTACTTGACGATGGATGACCTGGCTGACTCGGTAAGTTGAAGTACGCTGCTGCATCTTCAGCCCTCACCAACTGTGGGTTAAGGCTAACATGCTATTTTGGATGCTTGCAGTTTGGCAACGGCACGTTGCGCCTGACCACGAGACAGGCATATCAGCTGCACGGAGTCTTGAAGCAGGACTTGAAGACGGTCTTCTCCAGCGTCATCAAGAACATGGGCTCCACCCTGGCTGCCTGCGGTGACGTGAACAGGAATGTCATGGCCCCACCTGCACCCTACAAGAACCGCCCAGAGTACGTCATCGCCGAGCAAGTGGCGAACGACATTGCAGACCTGCTGGCTCCTCAGTCTGGGGCTTACTATGACGTGTGGCTGGACGGGGAGAAGTTCATGTCTGCAGAGTTTGAGGTAGGGAGCATTGGAGTGTTACCGCAGCAGTTGTGCTTGGACAACAGGTGTTAGCTCACAGCAGGAGCGTGCAACCAAGAGTGCACTATTCCACCCACGTCAGTACAACCCAGTCTGCCTTCCTGGCACTGCACTGCGCCTATGTCAGTTGGCAGGCGCTGTATTGGTTAGTGCAAATAACCTATATGCATGCACTACCAATACAGCCGCTTTGCACAAGCAGCGCCAATCAGTCATCCTGTCTACACCAGTTGTTGACCTTGCACCAGCTAGCGTCTCGCTGGTTCAAGTCAGCCCTTGTGACTCTGCCGAGGGTCTCAGTAGCGACCCTTGAGCCACTGGTTCGGTGCTCAGCGGTTGACTGGGTGCGTGCAGAACCCCAAGGTGACTGAGGCCAGGGCGTTCAACGAGTTTGGCACCAACTTTGAGGACAGCCCCGAGCCCCTGTACGGCAACCTGTTCCTGCCCAGGAAGTTCAAGGTGGCGGTGACTGTGCCCGGGGACAACAGCGTGGATGTGTTGACCAACGACATTGGCGTGGTGGTGATGTGCGACAGCACCGGGGAGCTGCAGGTACGTGTGGTTGCACTGCATCGTGCTACAGCGGAACTGGACCTGTTGGGGAACAGGAGTGCGATAAAAGTATCCTGCAGCATTGACTGGGACAGCTTGCATGTGCACCACAGCACCCTCAGCGATGGGCGCATTGACAACCCCATTGACTACTGGGAACAGTCACCTTATAGTGCTGTCCCCACCATCTGCACTGATCCCCACCCGCACCCACACCGCCTCACGTGCACCCCCTGCAGGGCTTCAACATCCTGGTGGGTGGCGGCATGGGGCGCAGCCACCGCAACGCAGACACCTTCCCTCGCCTGGCAGACCCCCTGGGCTTTGTGCACAAGGACGACATCTACCACATCGTCAAGGCCATCGTGGCGGTGCAGCGGGACTATGGGCGGCGCGACGACCGCAAGCAGGCGCGGCTCAAGTACCTTGTGCACGAGTGGGGCATGGACAAGTTCACGCGCGTGGTGGAGCAGTACTACGGCAAGAAGGTGGAGCCATTCAGGTGAGCGCTGATATGCATGTACCTGGTTTTTTAGTAGTGTGCGGGAATCAGATGCAATGGGTGGAACAACAGCTGGCAAGGGTGGGGGGCGGTGGGACGGGGAGCAGGTTGGGCGCCCATCTCAGTGGGGAGCAGGTTGTGGGTACTTGAACCCCACATGAGGTGCATGACACGGGTGCTGGCATGCTGTATAGCAAGGCATGCACCTGGCGGTTGTCATGGCAGGGCATATGGATGGTGCATTGCATGCATTTGGGTAGGATGCAGTGTTGCCCCTGGTGTGGCATGTGTCAGTGTGGAGTGCTGTGTATCCATGTGCTTACACTCCAGCACACAGCCGCAATCATCGCATGCGCGCACGGCATCTCTCTTGCCACTGCCACACATGTCTAGTCACACCTATTTGTGCATCATACGCTGGCATGGTAAACCATCACCAGCACATGTGCTCCACACCAGTTATAGAGAGGTGAACTCACCCTGCCCCATTATCCCAGGCGCCTGCCCAAGTGGGAGTACAAGGACTACCTGGGCTGGATGGACCAGGGCGACGGCAAGCTGGCGTACGGCTTGTTCGTGCAGAACGGGCGGCTCAAGGGCGACCAGAAGGCTGCGCTGCGCACCGTGATTGAGCGCTACGAGCTGACTGTGCGCCTGACGCCGCATCAGAACATGATCCTGTGCGATGTGGACCCCTCGTGGAAGAACGACATCCTGGGGGTGCTCAATAAGGCCAGCATCAAGGACTGGCCCGAGCTGGACCAAATAGACAGGTGCGGGGGGTCATTGACATGGCTCGGAGTGCAATGGAGCGCATTTGGCTGGCAGGATAAGCAGAGCGATTGTGTCGATGTGGATTTGTTGCACCGGGGGGTGTGGCGTCTAGAAGGGTGGACACATGCCTGGAGCTGCATTAGTAGCGCCAATTCTTGTTTGTAAGGCTAGTCCACAGCATGCAGATGAATCCTCCCTGTTGCGTGGGTGGTGCATGGAGAACGCGTGCGCGGTTTGCGCCTGCTGGCCTCCCCTTCAACCACCCCTGCCCTGGCCTCACCTGCATGCTTGTCTGCATCTCCAGGTTGTCCATGGCCTGCCCCGCGCTGCCCCTGTGCGGCCTGGCCATCACCGAGGCTGAGCGTGGCTTGCCTGACATCAACCTGCGCATCAGGGCGCTGATGGACACCCTAGGGTTTACCAAGGACGACGCGCCAATCATCCGCATGACAGGTGCGGAGGGGACTGGGCTCTGCCGCGCACTGGGGTGCTGCATGTCGGGTGTATTGTAGTGGTGGCTGCTGTGCACCCATCCAGGGCGAATCACAAGCACTGCGTTGCATGTTAATTGGGTCGGAGAAATCTGCTTTGCTGCACACATCCAAGACATACCTCAGCGATACACTGCAAGCACAGCAGTTGCTGCCCGATTGCATGCATGTGCTGCATTGCACCCGCACCATACAGCGGCCCTGGTGCACCCCCCTCTCAATGCCAGCCCCCTGCCCCCTGCATCCACCACCACGTTTTGCCGCTGCAGGCTGCCCCAACGGGTGCGCGCGGCCCTACATGGCGGAGATTGGGTTTGTGGGCGATGGCCCCAACAGCTACCAGATATGGCTGGGTGGCAGCCCGGGGCAGACCCGGCTTGCTGAGCTGGCGCTTGAGCACGTGAAGGTGCAGGACATTGAGGCCACGCTGGAGCCAATGCTGTTCCACTACAGCAAGGTGAGCAGTGGGAAAGGGCATTGGAGGGGAGGAATCTGGCACATTCTTTTTGATGGGATGGGGATGGGGGGATAAATTGCGCATAGGTTGGTGCTGCGCATGCATGGTGATGTAGTTGGTGTTGGGTTGGCTTTGTGGAATTTGGTTGTGAGTGTGACAGCTGCCGCATTAGGTCCAACAAGGATCACTAGCTGCACACTGGCACATGGTTTGCCGGCACCAGCTGACCCCCACCCCTTGCTCCTGCCTCTCAGACCCGCAAGGCGGAGGAGGCGTTTGGCGACTGGTCCGCGCGCGTGGGCCTTGTGGCCATCAAGGACTACTCGCGCCACTATGTGCCGCTGGCGGACCAGGCCTCGCTGCCCACGGTGCCTGTGTCGCAGCAGGTGCAGGCGGCGCTGCAGCAGCTGGCAACCTCGCAGGGCAAGAGCATGGCGCACGTGGTGCAGGAGGCGCTGGCGGCGTACGTGAGGTGAAGGCTGGATCAGCTGGGGGCTGGGACCATAGGCGGGAGGGGAATGGCCTGCTGATGGGGACGCTCGCTGGTATCCTAGGGTCTGGCCCCCGTGGTGCGCCTGGGTGACGGAGAGCGGGGCGCACTAAGTAATGGTTGGGGATTGGGTTTGGGGCGGTTGGGGATTGGGTTTTAGCTAGAGAGAGGCTTGGGCAGTGTGACCTGGGGTGGGTGTCTGCATGCAGCTGCCTGGGGTTAGGGCGTGACACTGCAAGCATGTCTGTGCATGTCTTTGTAGTTGTTCAGTGGAGGACTGGAATAGACTAGCACAGTGCATCCAACAGCATTGGCTTGTGTGCAGAATATGCACGTTGCGTGGTTGCGAGGTGGTTTTGGGGGCAGTTTTGCAGTTATAGGCTTGGCAACTGTCAGGAAGTGACGACTTGTTTTGTTAAGTACAGTACTTAACAAAAGTAACTACATGGTGCAAGGCTTGGACCAATAGTCTGCATGAGCCTGTGAGATATTGCTGCCGAATTGAGAGCTACTGTTGAACCACTTATTGTTCATCATTGACTGTAAAGTTTTTGTCATTGAGTGTCATGGAAATGGTTCACTTAGGGCGTGGGCTAGGAGACCAAAGGAAAGTATGGTCACCATCATACGGTGGGGCCCAACCGGCCTCACCCTTACCGTATGGTCATATGTTGCGCCCGACACATGACATCCTGGCTCAGTGCCAAAGGCCACACAAACAATATTACGCAGATTGGGTGTGAAGTGCTTGGAGGGTATCCCCAACCCCAATTTCATGCATGGAGGGGATCCTGACACCAACCGAGCCACCTTGAAAATGTTATGCCTCCCTTTGGAGGAGGAATAAGCACGATCAGGGAGACGGGTGCTGTACCTTCGACGCGCTTTGCGACAAGGTATACACGAGCAGAGCGATGGGCCGTGCACCACTCTATTCTCACTCGCCTCTACACGTTCCTGTAGTTACCGCGGTGAACCGTACTTCTGCTTTCTTGCGCCCGTGCTGGATCTACACACTTCCCCTCTGGCTGATTGAACCGTGCGACTGTTTACACACGTCCGCCGAGGCCATCGAACAGCCCGACTCTCGCAACTTGCTGTTTCATCACTTGTGCCCGAACTTCACCTCTTGTTCGTTGTTGGCAACGCTTTGGCGTTGGCCGGTCCCAGAACTTCCTGCTGGCTGTGCCGGGCTTGTGAGCCACGATGGGGCTCCTCGCGGCCCTCAGAAGCTGTTTTTCGCCTCCCCAGAAGAAAGACAAGAACCTGCGAAAGAAAATTAAGCGTAAGTGGTTGCATCTAGTTGTGTGCTGTCCGCAAGCGTTTGCTGCGTTTGCCTGGCATCGTAGGCTGCAATGCGCGAGTGGGCCGGCCGGCCCGGGGGCCAAATGCCCCAACAAAACCGGCAGTGCAACAAACGCGTCTGTTTGTGAGGTACCGCTGCAGAGTTATTGATTCTAGCACCCTTTTGTATATCTTTATGATAGTTGCAAGGGCTTTTCGTTTCGTTTCTATCCACTTGTTTCCGGTGTGCGGGCGGCGTGTGGGTGCGTGTGGAGGTTGATTGGACAGCAGAATGATCTGAGCAGGGAACACTTTTGACAGCACGGTCACCCCCAGAATCTACACCGAGTCACGGGTTGTGATTCCTGCAAGTGCATTGAAAGTTGCACGTTCTCTCCGCCCGATCCCTCTGGCTGCCCGTTGGCATGCAAGGCGCGTTTCGGAGTTGCCCGAAAGGACCCAATGGCGCAGACCCAAGCGACAAGCGCCACATCAGGCACCCTTCCACAGCACATTGCAGCGCAAATATCCCTTGGTACTGCACCCCTGTGTTGCGCGCTGCCTTCTCTCCTTTCCCTGTTGCGCTCACCGGAAGGCCCTCTCCCTGCTGCAGGCGAGGCCAACAAGAAGGCCAACTGGAAAAAGGGCAAGAAGGCCTCCCGCTCCTGCTGCAACGTCGGCCGGGCACTCAAGGAGACTGGCAAGGTGCTCGCACGCTGTTTCGGAAAGGCGACCCTCAAGCCATCGCCTCCTCCCGCCACCTCTGCTGAGGTAATTAACCCTCCCACAACCCTAAGCCTACTTGTGACACAGACCTCGCCACAGGCCGCACCACCACTTGCTGTTGCCATACCTTCTGCAGCAGACTCACAACGTCTGGAAGAACGCCTCGGCTCCTGACCACATTGCAGCATGCATGCATATGAGGGCCGCCCTCCTCGACCTCCTTTTCCACCAGTCCCGAGCAGGCATGCCTCCAGTTGGTAGCTTGCAGGCTAGCAAGGCTATCGAATTACCCCTCATCCATTTGCTTAGATTGTATTGCCCTTAAAAAGTGTCAGTCTGCAAATTTCCAGGTCAATGAGCTCTATGGGTAGGTCTAGATAGCTCACACTTACTGCAATTCCTGTACCTTTAAGTTTAGCTTAGGTGGAGGTGCGCATCTTGATCTATTGACCTACTTGTCAATGGCCCCCGCAAGAGTCCCACAGTGCACCACCAGTACTACAGCTGCTGATGAGTCACAGCAATGCCTCTGAGTACTCTGAACAGCGTCGCAAGTGCTGCAGTGTATCAGTGCAAAAGTTCTGTGCTAACACAGTGTGTGCCTTTACACAGGGCTGCCGCAGGCTGCTTGATCTGCCTATAAGGCTGCTATGCAGTTGGGGGCATGATTTCAAACTGTCAAAAGCGCATGATATTATTGACGTGCTTTTGGTTGTATCAGCGTGCCATCACAATCCGAACAAACACCTCTCCCAGCGGTACCGTTAGTCACTCACCTGCCTGGTGTGGTCCTGTTGCAGCTGCCCACAACCTCACCTACGCCATCTAGCAGTGACCCAGCGCCATCAAGGATTCAAAGTGAGAGCGAGGATGACGGCAGCGCTAGCGACCGCGCAACGCCTGTTACGCCACAAGTGATCCCTCCCACACCAAAGGTAGGTCACACGCTGTGCCTGGCCTGCACATTGATGTTACTTGAACAGCTACATGAGTTTACCTGAAGCGCAGCCGACATGATCACATCCATATTGTATCAATGCCAGGCGCCATCAAACCCCTCTTTGGTCTCCAATTTGCCTGGCATTATATTCACCTGCCTGCTGCCTGTGCAGGTGTCAGAGGCATCACCGCGCGCAAGCCCTCCAACGCCCGACAGTGGGCTGCCCCACAACAGCCTGCCACAGCGGCCCGCTGCAGCCAGGACGCTCACCTTCCGACCCCCAAAGGTCCCTGGACTGAAGCCTGGGGCCAGCAAGGGCATGACCAGGGCCCCAGCGCTGCAGATGACTGCCTCCACTGACCAGCTGCCCACCCAAGACCATGTGCCACAGGGCAGCATTGCACAGCCACCAGCAGCGCTGCAGCTCGGTGGCCTCACTCGAGGACCTCGGGATGTGACGCAGGTAATGCTAGTAGTGGGCAGGGGAGCAATGCCCCATCTCTTGGCTCCTCTTTCCATTTGTTTAAGGACCAGGGTGCGTACGTAGTCAGTAACTGTTCTCATTTTTGTTGCAGGCAGCCATTGCGCCAGCAGCGAGGGCATCATCCATCACGCTGTCGTTGAAGGGCGGAGCTTCTGATCTGGAAGCATTTGAGAGATTTATGATGGTAATGATGGGGGATATGGGGAATAGGAGGGCAATGCCTAATTCATTGCTCACTCAGCTTGCAATTTAGATTTACATTGTAATTACTACTACTCAAGTGAGCCTGTACAAGCACAGTGTGCCTATTTATTGATAGTACTCTGGTGTTTTACTGCAGATGGGCCAGACATCAGGTTTTGTGCCAACCCTGGAGCTTGCGGATGCACCCTCGGCGCAGAAGCCGGCAATGCCGCCCCTGGCGCTGAACGTCACAGTTGGCTCCGCCATCGGCGCACCCGCCCTGTCCACCCCACCCGCTGGGCCAACCAAGACATTCGTCATCGGCAATGGCACACTTGTGATCAGCATGGCGGAAGCTATCGCCATGA